>JAUTDX010002262.1:0-49207 GCA_030844895.1 Ambrosia x helenae
TGATTTCCTCTTTACCCATTCTACTTGTGTTTTTTTATTGTAAATTAACCATTGTATTTGTTAAATTAGATAAACAAAAACTGAGCCAATGATCTATAGATCAAGTGGTGAAAACACTTGGGTTCTCCCTAGGAGACACTCAAGTTCAATCCCCACCTGCATCAAACAGTGAGGCATTTAGTGCGTAATGATGGTGACAAACCCATCGAGGGGGTTCGATCATGAGCATCACCCCGGTTTTAATCCGGCTGTTACTTCAGCGAGACAACTCGTGTGAAGGCAGTACGGTTTCCGAGGGGAAGCCACCAAGGCCGATGATCCTGCACGGGGCCTGATTAGAACATCGTCAGGGCAGCCTTGGCAGGCTGTCGGTTCAAAACAGACCGGCGGAGTGACAATGGGTCATTCATAACGGAAGTCACCTTCAATCACGTGATTTAAATAGTCGTACCTGTATTGTATTATACCTTGGTGTTCTCTTGAGTACTAACCAACTTTGGCCAATTTATATTTCATGTAATCAATTATCTGCTCAAAAAAGACCCTTAAACTTTAAAAAATATCAACATAATCCTGAAAATTCAATAGTTAGTATGCTAGGAAGTTACAAGTACGATTATAAGTAAACAGTTCATTTATTGAATATTTCATTCATCTTGTTACGTTATTTTAATGATACACCACTTATTTTGTTTCAGGAGGAGGTCGTTCTTAAGAGATGTTGGCTTGCTCGGTATTGGAGTTTGTGTGTTCAACATGGTAAACTTACTCATGTTTTTGAACATGTGATTTAGTTATATATTTAAGATGATATGTGGTGGTTGGTGGAATCTTGTTGACGATTAAAGATCACTGCAATGAAAAAAATGAATATCATTCTTAAAAATCAACATTTATGGGCCTATGTAAGAAGTTTTAAATTTATTAGGGACCTTGTTACTTGCTTCAGGTACTTAGAACGGTAACTGTCTTATATTAGACTATAAAACATAGTCGATTAGGCCATCCTTCTCTCCAACATTTATAGAAATTGTGTGCCGAATTTTCTAATATATTATGTTTACCTTGTGAATCATGTCATTTTTCCAGACAACAGCGTGTTCATTTAAGTCCTAGAGTTGGTAAGCGGGCTGTGTTTACTTTTGAGTTAGTTCATTACGATGTCTGGATCCATGTCATGTATATAATTTGAGGTATTACACCTCACTGTGAATATAACAAAACGCGCTTTGATCAGTTCTATTGGCACTACTAAATAAAAAAGGAAACAACACAAGGAAATTCATCAAGAAACATAAAATATAAATGTTGCCATTTATCCTTTTTCAGATGCATGCATGCTTGTTTGACACTCACTGGACAAGTGCAATCAATATGTTGCAGGTATTCATCCAGAAATTGCTGGTGCAAGATATGAGTACTGGTCATCATTTGCCCCTCTTCCTGCGGAAGTTGTAATTGCTGCTGGACAGAAAGCAAAACATGATAAACTGATGGGTAATTTTTTTTTTTTTTTTTTGTTAACTCAGCAGGAGTATCATATTATTATTTATTTCACGTACTAATTCTGTTTCTTACTCATTTGAGCAGTAAACAATGATAAAGCAGAGAGAAAGAAGTTCCAAGGGATGCAAGTGAAATCTCAGGGGAGGGAAGTGTGGAAAGTATGCTTTTAGTCGAAAGAGGTCTCCGAGAAATGACCCTTCTCAAGGTTCATCTCACATCTATGGCTTTCGCAAAAATTAGGTTCCTAACTTTCATATTATGGGTAACAGGGTGATGAGAAGGAAGGGATTGATAGGACTTTTGACTATTCCAATTACCCTGAGTTATTCTAGTATTACTTCTTTCTTCTTTCACCGAGCTAATGTTCTCATTGTTACAACTCAGAAGAATTCTAAACCCAAAAAAGTGAATATATGAAAAAAGAACATACTTTTTTTCTTTCATTGTAACCATGAGAACCGTTGGGCAAAAACTCACGGGCCCCACCAATATTAATCTAACAAAAGGATCAGGTAAACCGCAACTTATGTTGCGCAAAACCTTGAAGGTTACATCTACTTAATTTTCTGTATGTTCTAATCAAAATAATTAGGCTGCCATAATTTGAATAACGTAAGTTATATAAGGGAACTTAACTAAATAGGTAATTGCTGATTCTTTGTCCCTTTTTATTAATCTCATAAGAATATGCTAGACATACTTCCGTTATCAGGCTAAACTTAATTTCTTTGTGACTAAACAACATAACTACTAAACATGGGAACCTGTATATATGTTAATTTGTGTGTTTATCAGTTCAGATAAGTAGGTTTTATGACATGATTATTTTTACAGATAGAGGATGCACTAGCACTTGCAATGGCTCAGCAGCGATGGGCGAGTAGGCGTGCTGGCAATGTTGGTTAGTTTTAATATGTTAAACTTGTGTTTCAACAATCTTTCTTCATTTCTCGTATATCATTACTATTTTTTTATGGTTTATAAATACCTTGCTTCTCAAGTCATATTCTCTTCGATCTAAAACCATTTTGCTATTCTCCTTAACTATGTTCATCAATGCCATTGGCAAGTAAAACAAATGTTGGAACCCAAATAATCTGCCAACAGAATGGCCTGCCTATATATTGGATAAAAATGCTAAGTTTTTTTTTTCATTATCATATACCAGCTTTGAGCAACCTAGTATTTTGATTGTTGCTTCGATATATAAACTAATAAACTACCTTTTTTGAGTGTGTACATGAAGATATTATGTTATAGCCTAATACCCAAAAGCTAGTCAGATGGGTGAGAGCCCATTTGGCCTATAAACCCTACATGTGTTGTCCATAGACCAATGTGGAACAAGTCCCATACCTTACAATTGTTTTAGTCCGTAACATTCGACCCTCCTCAAGGCCAACGTTGTAACATCCTAGGCATATCCCACATCGTCCGTGGACAGGAGAGATCTTGGTTCATAAAATAATGTCCTACCTCTTAAATCACCAACGCGTTTTGGGCTTATTGGCTGTGGAGCATATGAAAACTCCACAGTTAAGCGGTGCTCAGGTGAGAGTAGTACTAGGATGGGTGACCACCTGAGAAGTTTTCACTCAGGCAACCAAAAACAAATCCGTGAGCTTCTAGTGGGCAAAGCGGACAATATTGGATGATGGTTACAAACGTCCTCATTGGTCACGGCAGGCTTCCTCCAAACCACTTTGAGTTTGGCTCTAATACCATTGTTACAACTCAAACATGCGAACTCAACTTAAAAAAGACTACTCTAGTGGGTGAGAGAGCCCATTTGGTCTATAAAACCCCACATTGTTGCCCATATACAACTGATGTGGAACAAGTCTCATACCTTGCAATGGTTTCGGTCTGTAACATATTGAGGGGGGGGGGGGGGGGGAGGGGTAATGTTAGGTGTCAAATAGTAGAGGGGGGTCAATTCTAGTAATAGCATAGTATGAGGGTAGTAAGTGTAGCTAGTCAATTGTATGAGTTCATGTGGTTTTTCTATATAAGTGCACATTTTAATTTTTGTTTTTGGGCATGGCAGTAGATGAGACAAAACTACCAATCAAGGGCCAACATACATGGGAATCATATGGTAAGTTTATTGTATATCTGAGCTCCTTTTTTTATCATACTTTACAAGTTAGGGATGTTCAACAATGATAGACCGATTACTTAGCCCACATGCCCAACATATAATCCCACACAGGGTTCTACTCTAAAACAATTGTCAATAGCGGCCATAGCCAATAGGAATATATAAGATTGGGTTTGCACCAAACATACAATTGTCAGGTATCTCGTAACCGTCTTGGTTAGCCTACTTTCTTTTTTGTTATTTGGTCTCATAAAGAGATTAACAAAATGGAAATGAACTAGCTCTTCACTGTCTATTTTCACATAAAAAATGTTGTTAAGTAATGTATATATCTGATGGAAAATATTGTAAATGTTTTTCCTCAGACTTGAGTAAACAGGAGTCTGACGACGTGTTGTTCAAGCAGGTAAGTCAAACCTTTCTACATACCCCTACAGTTTTCATTTGATCAAAGTTCTTTTAGCCATCTGCACTTTGTTATAGTTTGCATGGGCTTCAATTACACGTAGCCAACTCGCTTTGACCCACACTTAACAAACTCACCCATATAAATCATGCCCAACTTGGCCACCACTCCACTTTATAACAACCAAGAATATGACTTTTAGAAATGAAAAACATGCAAAGTCATCAATGAAGTAAGTTGATCACTTGACATATATAGATAGAATTAACCAGTACGGTTGCAAGGCTTGGCTCTTATACTTTTGGAGAAGGGTAAAGATTCATGGGTTAGAACCAGATATTGTAGACGAGCGCTTGCAGTTCTGGATCAACCAAGGTCATCCACCTACTTCACATGATGCAGTTAATGGTACCATCGCTCTTACAGTTATGTTTATAAAAGAAAACTTGACTAATCATCCAAGGTGTATTGTCAATGCAGTCAACTTTTACCCAAAAAAATTAATTACTACTATAATGGCTCACCCTAATATATTCCAACACCCCCCTAGAGTGCATGCATATACAGTATATGATGCTTCAAGCTTGTTACATAATAATATATCCTTAAGGACCATGAAGAGAGTTGTAAACACGTGTTGGCTAGCTGATCATGAGACATGACAAAATAGTCACATTCTCATCCAGCTGACTTAGGTCAGAAGTTAAGTGGCAAATAGGCAATGAAATCACACTTGCCCAAACACGATACATGACGGCAGAAGAACGCTGATCATGGTGGAAGGAGCCGGCGGAAGGTGGTTGCCGAAACTGAGAGAATTGGGGTCGCTAGGATTTAGTAGAAACTTAGCATTGATACCATGTGAAGGTAAAAAAGATATTTTATGGAGATGACACAATCTACCACTCGTATAAATAAATAAATAAATAAAATGCAAAACCACCTCATATGGTCATGTGATATCCGGACGTATTGCAGTAGCTTGGGCATATAGAACCGAAAAAACACCATGTTATCTTTGTGGATGTGTATGTGTATGTGTATGCTCGCCCTATAATGGCATCTTTGAAACACTACTCTGGTTGCTACTTTTGTTGAATCAGGTACATATCGTCAATGTCATTTTTTCTTGCTTAGATGCTTCATATGGCATTATTGGTAGCCTCCATCTCTTATCCAAATTTTCAAATCCACATGCTATTATTTCATTTTGCTATTCTTGATGGGTCAACCCTCAAGTTTTCGTAATCTCATGTCTATAGTCTTCCTAAGTTTACACTCACTTTACTATATGTTAGTTAGTGAAGAGGTATGGTACTAAACCTATAGCTGGGTCTGGCCCATGATGATGGTCATGGAGTCCCCTATTTAAGGGGTGTTTGAAAGTAATGATAATTGGATGATCTTATATTCAACAAAACATCCTTTTAAATAGGGGAGAATACATAATGACCCTATCACCTAAATTAGGAAATATAATCAACACATAATTACAAATCAATCAATTCTAAATATACGCCTAAATATGTTGGTTAATACTCCCCCTCAGTTTGTGAGGCCGTTGGGAAGAACGCTTAGACTGGACCTGAATGACTGAAATAAATGCCGTGGAAGCCCCTTAGTGAAAATGTCCGCATACTGAAGAGAGGATGGAACATGAAGAACTCGGATGTGACCAACACAAACTTTTTCCCGAACAAAATGTATGTCAATCTCAATGTGCTTTGTTCGCTGATGTTGAACCGGGATATCTGAGAGATAGATAGAAGAGACATTGTCACAATACACAACAGTGGCTTGCCGAAGAGGTAGATAAAGCTCGAATAGCAAGTTGCGAATCCAGGTGGCTTCGGCGACAGCATTGGCAACCTCTCAATATTCTGCCTCTGCACTAGATTTGGAAATGGTCAGTTGGCGTTTAGAAGACCAAGATATTAAATATCTCCTAGAAAAACACAGTATCCACTTGTTGAACGACGAGAATCTGGACACCCGCCCCAATCTGCATCAGAGTAGGCAACTAACGATTGTGTGGTGGAGCGGATAATGCATATGCCATAATCAATGGTGCCCTGAAGATACCAAAGTATGCGCTTAAGGAAAGCAAAGTGTGGGCCATGTGGCACATGCATGAACAAGCAAACCTATTGAACATCATAGGAGATATCTGGACGAGTGAATGTGAGGTATTGAAGTGCTCGAGCCAGACTACGATATAAAGTAGGATCACTGAACAGTGGACCATATGTAGCACTCAGTTTAGCTCTAAAATGAACGGGTGCTACACAGGGTTTACAAGAAGACACAGAGGCTCGTGAAATAATATCCTTGGCAGATTGTGACTGATCCAAGAATAATCCTGCTGATGTGCGTTTGACTCGAATACCCAAAAAATGATGTGAGGAGCCCAAATTCATCATAGCAAACTTCCGTGAGAGTGTGCGAATACATGTAATAACTCATCAGAGGAAGCTGTAACAACAATATCATCCACATAAAGTAATAAATACGCAGTCTGAGTGCCGCGCGAAAGAATGTCAACTCCTTCAATTTATTTATTAAATATATTTATTAGAAACTTAGTTATAAAACCTAAGAGTGTCAACTCCTTCAAGATATTTCAAAATTAAAAAGAACAAGGGTCCAACATGCTTCCGTACCTTTTTGTTGTTTTGACCGAAAAGAGTCTTTTTGCTAGGTCCTTTCAAACCAAACTTAAGAAGTCTAAGGTAACTCCTCTTTGGATCCTTCAACAATATCTAGCACAACCCACTTTCATTTCCCACCTCCGAAGTAAGGTAAAAAGAGATGGTTTGTTGTTGGAGAATTAAGAAGGAATATGTCTAAATAGAAGTAAGGTAAAAAGAGATGGTTTGTTGTTGGAGAATTAAGAAGGAATATGTCTAAATAGAAAGAACACTCGGAAGATTTCATGTTATGATCTTCTACATCCTATATCTTCTCGTTCCATCATCTAGCTTATGTTCGTCATGTAGCATTCAGACCGAATGAATCTATGAAATTAGGTTAATATTTTCACATATTATGGGTAACGTAATCATCAATCAAGTCCCCTTTCACATTTTTTCTTTTTTCTATAATTGAATATATATTTTTACTTGTATGAGTTAGATGTCTCATATTTCTCGAAGAAGTGATTCGATAGATGGGATTTGGTTAAAAAAGGCCCAAGTCCCAAAGAGGCTTTAGTTCATAATAAAGACAAACTCTACTAATCATAACAAGTGAGTTACAAGGAGGTGGCCAAGTCAAGTGAATGACATGTGAAGGAATAAAGACCAAAAGACAAAGACATGAAACTTATAAAAAGAGGAAAGCGGGAAGAGATAGACATCGGCCTACTTACAATTGTAGACGTAAGAGAAATACAAAGGTTGTGAGAAAACAACACTATTTTATTTGTCCATGAAGTCGATGTCTCTCTCTTCCCTCTTTTTATAAGCTTTATGTGTTTGTCTTTTGGTTTTTATTCGTTCACATGTTGTTCACCTAGTGTGTGTTATGATTATTAGAGTGTCTTTACTATGAATTTAAAGTCTTCTCTTGGGGACTTGGACCTTTTTACACTTCATTGCTTCTATTGCCATGTTTAGACTTTAGCTTTGAATTAATCAGTCATGATCTAAAATATATTTTAGAAGCTCATAAACGTCCATCTACAGACCACGGTGTCCAAAACGCCAATAGTTCCACGCCAACAGTTCATCACTAAAGAAAGGACTCACTAAGCCGGGTCGGTCCGGAAATTTGGTACTGTTTTCCGGGTACCATTTGCCAATCCCTAATGCCAGTAAAATGGGATGGAGAACTGTTTATGAACCATGAACAATGTAGAAAAACTTAGAAATGCTAAATTATCTAACCATTACTTGTTGGGATGTTGGTTTTAGTCAGTTCACGTCGTCTTTAAGAATATCACACAAAGATGTCACTAATTGTGCACTAGATTTTGCTATCTTACATCAAGTGGTTTATCCCGTTCTTGCAGGTCTGTAGTTAAAATTGGTTACGTAGATTAGCATACCGCTTGAAACACATATAAATGTCGTTTGTTTTTTTATTTCCAATTGCTCCATCCTGACTGAATTGTAATGTGTTTTTCTGCTTGTTGTAGTTGAGCGTGGTCTCATTGAGCTTCGAAAATTGGCGATTGAAGCACAATTGTGGCAAGCATCTCGTAAGTTGGTTGACCCCGACTCGGAACATAAATGGCAAATGCTCATTAATTTCTAATGATAATTTAATTATTTTTTGTGTTGGGTTGCAATTTTGGAGACGTCTCCGATTGTAATTATGGGACACTTGGTTCATTAAGTGAGTTTGGACAGTTTTGAGTCACAAATCAAATGTTTAGTAGTGAATCGGAACTTATATTTTTCATGAGATTGGTTTATTGGATGTTTTCCTGTTTTTAGTAATTGAAACGTTACTAAAACAAGTTAATGATTCCTTCGTTTCATCGGTACACAATTATATTGAGTTTTAAGTGTGATTAACACTGCAGATAATCATGAAGCATTCATCAAAACCAAACTTAAATCTTGTAGGGTTAACCACCATAGGTCAGGAGGGTTAAGGCATAGGTAGTTAGCACGCCTTTTCTACATGATAATATTTTGTGTATCCATAAGTTTTAGATACGTGATAAACGATAAATATAAAAGAAAATTCATACAAAAACCATCTTACGTACGTAAGGCGGTGCACCCCACGTCTAGGCTCCAGGCCATGTCACCTCACATTAAGTGTTTTTTCAAAAGCATAACTATCCATTCTTTTGTTTTTTGGTCATGGAATAGTGAAAAAATAATTTCCTTACTGACGAATTGAGGAAAAAAAATATTGTTACACATGAATCAATATTACATGTGTTTTTTTTTTTTTTTGTTCCAAGATACTTTTAGACAACCCAAACTACCGTGCTAAAGTGGTTAGAAAAAAGAACGGTAAATTTTACTATACAAGCACAGTTAATATTATTTTTTTCTCAATGATTTCTTCAATTAGCTTTTTTTCGCTTGTAAGACTGTAATAATGCAATTCCCACGCCACATCAGCCCAAAAGGGTGTGGAACACCATGCCACAGGCCACAAGCATGAGGCAGATATATGTGTTGAATTAATTTTATCACCTAAAAAATCGCTTTCCGGGCCCAAACCCGTTTGGGTTGAGCCCAGTCGCATAAACGAGAAACAATTTCATAAATGTCGAACAAACATTAACTTATTGTCTAATAACGTAAAAGAGACAAAATTTCATGAATTAGATCAGCCTACCGACACATTTCTTCCTTCCATACTAGACCACCGCCTCCTTGTAATCCATCTCCAACAAATAACAATTCTACTAATTTAATGCTTTGTGAAAAGCAACCTGCAAAATCAATAAACCGTAAGTGTCAATAAGAGCTGTAAACGAGCCATAGTCAATCCCGAGCTAGCCTAAGCTCGAGGTAAGCTCATATAAAGCTGTCTACAAATCAAGCTCATTTTCAAGTTTTTAGGATTCAATCTTGAGTAGTTCACGAGCATCTCAACTTGTTTACACCCATAATGCCAATACAATTAAAATCATGCAAACATAACAAAGACCAAGAAATAACCAACAACTATTAAACTAGGTAATAAGAAATGTGACCAAGTAGATCTAATCTAACATTGGTGATAGTACCGATGCTTAAAGTAAACCATCAGGTAAGGAAAGTGCTTCATATTAATCTCAAAGACCCACTTCAGAGAGCTGGTCTTTTTTCAACAATGATTATGATCCATCATAAATGATGTTATACCCTTGTGATAATTTAAATATATTACTTGGGTCGTGTTACATAACAGACTTAATAGACTTGATGGAGGAAAAACTTAAAGATGGTGTTATTTTCCCTGTTGAGTCCTAGACGTTAACTAAGTTGCTAATTTGTAATATAAGAATTAAATTTTAAAATGGTAAATTTAGTTTAGATTGCAATCTATATGTAACTTAAAATATAGTTTGAGATAAGCAGGTTGTAAATTCACATAATAAATCATCAAACATTTATATTTTTTCAGTAGCAAAAGGACAAAATGGTCATTTGCATTAGCGTTTGGCCTTGGTAAATGAATTGTTGTTATCTGCCATTTTGTGTTCATATATCTACATGATTTTTTAATTATTTATGCTGAAATATAATAGTTTTTTTTTGTTAAAAAAAGCAACTTTTTATTAGGTTTTCAAATTCTTATTTTAGATGAATACATAATTAACTCCTACTGTGCATATTGTTAAATAAAGGTGGAAATTTTAACTCATGTACCAACGAAACTTCAGTATCAATTAACTAAAATAGCTACAAGAACAAGACAGATGAGTCAAAGAAACTCAAAGGGTTTAAAGGCATCTAGGGTCTGTTTTAATGCACACAACCTCCAAAATCGTATTTATTCAAAGATTCATGTTATCGTAGTAATATTGTCTGTGTAATCATAAATAAAGCATTATATACTTAAAAAGAGGTTAAAAGAAATGGTCAAAAATATGCATGTGGGTCAAGCTCGACCCCTCGTCCTTGAGGGCTAGTTGCTCCCCTAAGGACTCGTCTTGCAACACCGCTTCTCCATTTGGTGTTTTGTTGGCTTTTGTAACCATGTCTAAATCTGTCATTGTCAACGGGATACTTATATCTCTGTACTTTATCAACTCCCTGCAACAACCAACCACAAACAACCCTTTCAGAAGTTTAAAATTCCTAGCAAGCAAAGTGGGCAGCTCAGGTAACTTATGGGGAGGGGTTTAATGCGAGCTCGAGCCTATATTGAGCTTATTTAATAAAACAGATCGAGCTTGAGCATCATATATCAAGCTTTTAACTAGGCTCGCAAACCTAACCGAGCCTACTATTTTATTTAACACAATAACTAATAGATATTATGTCCGATGTAAAAATATAATTATAAATATAGATAAATATAGATGTATAAAAATAATAAACAAAACCAGCCTTGGCGCTAAAAGAAAAATGAAGCAGAGTTTGACAAAGTACTCACGAGCCGAGTTTGGCAAAGTACTCACGAGCCGAGCTTTAGAAATAAAGCTCGAAAAGAGCCAAGCTCAAGCTCTATAAAGTTATACATGAGCTCAGGCGAGCTTGGGCACAGCTCGTTTACACCTTGACTTAGGGTTCGGAATGGATTGACGACCCAAAACACCTTTTGTCCAGTTTTGTTACAAGAAACCGGTTTTAATTACAACGATTTTTTATCATATTCTTTGCATAAATGGGTTTTAGAAGGTCATGTACATTATAAATACACTTCAAACAACTTCCAACTCTTTCATAAGCATACCCCCCCCCCCTCGATTTTGATTAGCAAGTACACATTGCATTGAACATTTTAAAAATACTAACTGGGTAGGAATGTTTTTAGGAATCTGCTGCAAGTAATTCTAAAATAATATAATTAAACTAATAAAGTATTAGAATTCATTTCTCACAAGTATTCACCATAGGAAGACAAGACATAAGTTACCATTCCAAATCCTTTGCCTTTCCAAATACCTCTAACCCAACACCACTACCAAAAATGAGTGAGAGAGAGAGAGGAAGGCGAATGGGAATACCCACGAAACCGGAGGAGAAACCAAAACAAAACTCAGACTAACTACCGACCCTATGTTGAGAACGAATACACCACTACTTTCTACGTCTCAAATCTACCAAGCTGGTGTTCTCTAGAAGATCTTTGGAGGGTGTTTAAGAAATATGGGAACATGGTAGATGCATATCTACCAAGGAGGAAGAATAAAATGGGAAGCTACTTTGCATTCATCAGATATGAGGATGTCTGAGACGGTGTCGACATGGCTGGGTCACTTTGCAATGCTTCCTTTGGAGACTTCAGAGCGGCGGTTAACGTAGCAAAGTTTGGTAAAAACGATAGGAAACACAACAAAGACCATGGGGGGTTAAACATTACCAAACAGAAGGAGCGACCTGAATCGTCAAAGCAGTAAGAACAACCGGTTAAGGCATGGAAACCGATTGGTCAGACATCTTATAAGGAAGTCATGACGGGTGTAATGGAAAACTGCAACTTGAAACGAATATCACCTTGCAGAAACATGTCCTCCCACCACCGGAGTCGTGGAAGAGGTGTGCTTTAGTAGGAACCACATGGGACTTAACTCGATTGGCAAGCTTGGAAGAGTTTCTGATGAATATTGAAAAAGAGAATGTGGAACTCAAATACATGGGGGGTCTCAAGGAACTATTGGTTTTCCAAGGCAATTTCATGATGAAAAGTTTTCTGGTGGAACAGGAGAAGTTATGGAAGCGGTGGTTCTCTTCATTGGAGATCTAGAATGGTCAAGAGCTTGGTTGCGAGTGAGTTGCGTGGCTAAAAATATCTGGAGTACCGGTACAGTTGTGGGATAAACGGGTGTTCAACCATATAGGTGGTTTGTTTGGCAAAATTGTCCAGGAATCGAAAGCAAATATCAAAGACGGAAGCCTTGCCTGGGAAAATGTTGCTGTTATAGTCCAAGATGGTAGGAGAAGGGAGGGTTGTGTCCAAGTGCAATGCTTGAGTGTCTCGTTCAAAGTTTGGGTTTCGGAGGTGGACGAATATTGGCTGCCAGATTTCGTCACCAGCGACGGCAAGAAGGTAGCAAATGATAATTCCTGAGGTTTAAATTTCAGTGATGACAGGAAAAACGTAAACATGGAGGAGGATGACCAGAACCATGTCTTTGAAGACGGAGAAATTCAGGAGGAACATATCCATAATCAATCGGAGAAGACGCCGACGGTGTCTAACGGGCTGGATAATGAAAAGTCAGGAAAATCGATCGACAAAGGAGAATCATCACGTGGTCCGGTAAACGAAGGGTTGGAGAAGGTCCCAATGCATGGGGAAGATAATTACGTGTGCATGGATACGTCTACCGAGGAAAACTCTTCGGCTCCCTTGGTGGGGTCCAATGTGGTGGGTCCATATATGGGGAATAGAATTTTGTCTAATATGGGTGGGCCAAAGGAAGACTTTAATGGTGGGACAAAATCTAGAAAAAGGCCACGAATAGAAAAAGTTTATGTAAATGGGTTGGACCAGCCCAACAGGGTGAATTGGGCTACACTTGAGGACGGTCCTTTTCAACCAATTGAATTTGACCTTAATACTCCCCCTGTTACTGTTAACCCTGAGATGTTTGGTATTGGAGGTCCTGGCTCAGCTGCAACAACTGATAAGAACCACCCCCAATTTAGTCGGTCAAACAATATAGAGAGGAGGAGCCAGATGGTTAATTGCTGGTCAAATTTGTCTGACCCCAGCCGTTTGCTCCGTATACCACTCCGGATCCCATTACCATGCCTGGTACAGATGCTGCTGACGTCAGTGTAGACTCTGCTGTGGACGAGGCAACTGCAACGGTGGATGTGGGGCAAGCAGTCGGTATGCAGTTACATGGTTTTGAAAAGGTCTTGCAACAGACTATCCAGGAAGAAGATGATTTAATCGGTAATCAATGATTTTGTTGTCCTACAACGTAAGAGGGATCAGAGAGGCCCCTAAAATGCTCTCTATTGGGGAATTATTCGGGACAGTAAGGCGAATTTCGTGGCAATTCAAGAAACGATGCGAAGTGATGGTTCGAAAATACCGGTGCACAAGATCTGGGGGATTAGGCCAGTGGAACATGAGTGGGTTAATGCAGAAGGAACGCCTGGGGTCTGCTGTGTTTATGGGATCCAAGTACTTTCAAATGTATTCAATCTTTTAAGCACAGGTACTTTCTAGTGATTTCGGTAACATCGTCAAATGTGGTCGGGGTAATTCACTTGATTAATGTGTATGCACCACAAGGGTTGAATGAAAAAAATGAGCTATGGGATAATATTTCAGAATTTATAGATTCGAGACCGGGAATGGTGGTACTTATGGTGGATTTTAATTCGGTAAGAAGTCCAGAGGAGCGAATGTTTTCGGAATTTAACCCGGCCTACGCAAATGCGTTTAACTCCTTTATTGATGATAATGGCTTATTAGAGTATCCTATGGGTGGCCGAAAGTTCACGAGGATTTCCAAATCAGGGGATAAACTGAGTAAGATCGACCGGTTCCTGGTCAATCAGGCGTTTTGGGACAACTGGCCAGATGTTACTGTTTTTGCCCATCCAAGGAAGGATTCGGACCACAGCCCCATTTCTTTAACAACACAGACACCCAACTTCGGGGCTCCCCCATTTAGATTCTTCAATTCGTGGCTTTCTAAGCCGGGTTTTGAGGAGATCGTTAAAGGGGCTATCGAAGGGGGTAATTTCTTGGGGAAACCGGATCTCATTTTTGCTAACAAGTTGAAGGCAATAAAGGTGGCCATAAAGAACTGGACGGCTATTGAAAGAGAAAAGAGCAGACATATGCGCTCGAATGTGGAGAAAAAGATTGATCAGATGGATAGTCTAGCTGAACAAAGATTGCTCTCAGATAAGGAAAAATCTCAGTGGGCCGAGAACAAAAACGAAAGGGATGTAATATTAAGGGAGGAAACTAATGAGGCGATTCAACGTTCAAGGATAAAATGGGCAGTGGAAGGCGATGAAAACACGTCCTTCTTCCACGGCATTGTTAACCATAACAATAACAGCAAGAGGATCAATGGCTTCTTAGTGCATGATGATTGGTGTGCGGACCCGCTTAAGATGAAATTTCATGCTTGCAAATTCTTCGCTGACAAGTTCCGTGAGCCGATGATACACGGACCGGATTTCGTGTGTCCTGGCTTGAAAAAGCTCTCGGATTCAGATGTAGGTAACCTCATTGTTCCGTTTTCGGCAGACGAAATTAAGGAGGCTGTGTGGGAATGTGGAAACGACAAAGCGCCTGGGCTGGACGGTTTTACTTTTGCCTTCATCAAGCACTTCTGGGATCTTTTTAAGGTGTATGTTGGGCATATTATGGATGAATTCTTTGTCAGTGGGGAAATCAGCCGTGGCTGCTCATCATCCTTCCTTGTGCTAATTCCTAAGTGTGTTGATCCTATCTCCTTGAGCGATTACCGTCCTATTAGCCTTTTGGGGTGTATATCTAAGATTATTTCAAAGATACTCGCCAATAGAATCAAAGCGGTTATACAATCGGTTGTCTTGGAAAAACAATTTGGCTTCCTTTCGGATCGGAGCATTTTGGACGGAACGCTCATTTTGAATGAGGTTTTTTCTTGGGCTAAAAAACAAAAAAGACAAGTGTTTTTCCTTAAAGCGGATCTAGAAAAGGCTTATGACACCATTAGTTGGAGCTTTATAGAGTCAGTTTCTCGACAAATGGGGTTCCCGGATAAGTGGAGGCATTGGATCTCGGGTATATTACAGTCGTCGAGGGCCTCGGTTTTAATAAATGGGTCCCCGACTTGGGAATTTCAATGCTATCGAGGTGTAAGACAAGGCGACCCCTTGTCTCCCTTTATTTTCATCCTTGCTCTTGAAGCTTTAACATGTATGACCAACAAAGCTGAAAGTTTGGGGCTGCTAAAAGGGATCCAACTTCCAAACATTGGGCCTTGTCTATCTCACCTTATGTTTGCGGACGATGTGGCATTTTTGGGCGAATGGAGTTTGCAAAATATGAAAAATCTTATGCGGCTACTCGGAGGGTTTAATTTGATCTAGGGACTCAAGGTTAGCCACTTGAAGTCAAACATTTATGGGGTTGGAGTAGACTTGCAGCAGATTCAGCAGGCGGCGGAGGCGATAAAGATCAACCACGGAACCTTTCCATTCAAGTATTTAAGGGTCTTAATTTGGGCAAATATGAATCAACAAAGGCATTGGAACGGGGTGATCGATGTGTGCAAGGCAAGACTCTCTAAGTGGAAGGCAAAAACTTTTTCTATGGGTGGGCGGGTTGTACTTTTGAAATCGGTATTGGACAGCCTACCGCTTTATTATTTTTCAATCTTTAAAGCCCCAAATGTGTCATTCAGCAGTTAGAACAACTCCGGAAGAGGTTTTTTGGGATGGGAATGAGGATAAACCGAAGACATCGTGGATGTGTTGGGAAAGAGTCATCGGTCCGGTCGATAAAGGGATGAACTTGAGTCTCCTTACCAAATGGTGGTGGAGGTTCAACTCCGAAGAAGATCACATGTGGAAGAGAGTTGTAATGGCAATGCATACGTCTCCAAGATCGTGGTCGTTTTTGCCGGTCAAAGCTTCAATCGCAGGTGTATGGAGCTCAATAGTCAAAGTAAAAAAAGAATACAATGCAGTCAACAACAGTATTTTGGGGTTAATTAAGGGTGGGTTGGGCAATGGAAACACTATAAGGATTTGGGTGGACTTATGGGTTGGGAGCGAACCACTTATGCACCAGTTTCAGGAGCTGTTTTTATTAGAATCGAACAAGACTTGCACCGTGGCTGAAAGAATTCAAATGGTGGGTGGGATTGGGATGGGAATATGGCATTGGAAGAGACAACCGATCACTGATGTTGTAAGAAGACAGCTGCAAGAAATGGAAGACTTGGTGTCTAATGTCTATTTTTCGGTAACATGAGACACATGGAGATGGGTCTTGGAATCGGACGGCTTTTTCTCAGTCAAGTCATGCAGAAACTTATTTGCAGCACATGCAGTACCTTATTTTCCATTTGAATGGGTTACATGGGTACCAAGGAAAGCCAATTTGTTAGCATGGAGAGCGGAACAAGGAAGGCTGGCAACTAGAGATGGGCTCTTGCGACGAAACATCATCGGCGGCAGCGGAACATGCGAACTCTGGGGGGAAGACACGGAATCGGCTCTGCATCTGTTCATTTCTTGTTTCATAGCCGTCAACCTATGGAACAAGGTGAGCGAATGGTGTAACTTTCCCCCTATTTTTGCATTCTCTTTTCGAGATCTTCTGGAATTACACAAAGCAAAAGGACTAGGACGTGTGAAGAATAAGGCGATACAAGTGATCATTCGTACAACATGTTAGGTTATTTGGAAAGAACGAAACGAAAAAAATCTTCAACGGTAAAAGAATTGGTTTGGAGAATATGCTTTCAGACATAATTTCACTCTCATTCTCATGAATCAAAAACAAGGGGAAGCAACATCAAATAGAGTGGGAGAATTGGAAAAGATTTGATTTTTAGTTAATAGTGTGTATTGGTGTAATGGGTGTAATTTGCACTTTTATATAGCATCTTGCTACTGAAAGTGTTTTTTCTACATATTGGGTTTGGAATAAAGTTTTGTAGTTTGCCGCGAAAAAAAAGCTCCGGTCATACTAGTCAGCGAAAACTCCCTAGCAAAATTTAATAGCATTTATTACGCATCACACTAATTGTGATGGTGCTTATATGCACATCCATCAGGATACATATTCAAATAGATGGTCAGTATCATTGTTCACTGAATATGTTTTTTACTACCAATTTCAATACATTTTTATTCAACTTTTATCCACTGGGAAACATGTAGATACATATGAGCATCAGAAACCATCTGGTCTGCTCTAGCAACCAGACATTCCTGTTTGGAAATGGGAACATATTTCTATGGACTTCATCACCAAGCTACCCAAGACGTCCAGTGGTCACGACACGATTTGGGTAATTGTTGAAAGGTTGACTAAATCCGCGCATTTCTTGCCGATTAAGGAAACCGACAAGTTAGAGAAACTCACCAAGTTGTACATCAAGGAGATTGTAACTAGGCATGGAGTGCCTGTTTCAATCATTTCCGACCAAGATAGTCGATTTACTTCCCGATTCTGGCAAACATTGATGGACGCATTAGGCTCTCGCTTAGACATGAGCACAGCTTATCATCCTCAAACAGATGGCCAGAGTGAGCGCACAATTCAGACATTGGAGGACATGCATTGGGCTTGTGTAATCAATTTCAGTGGAAACTGGGATTCTCATCTACCGTTGGTTGAGTTCTCCTACAATAACAGTTACCATACCAGTATCAAGGCTGCTCCATTTGAAGCCCTGTATGGTCGTAAGTGTAGATCTCCTTTGTGTTGGGTGGAAGTTGGAGACAAATATTTGACTAGCCCTGAGCTCATTCAAGAGACCACTTACAAGATCTTTCAGATCCGTGATCGCTTGAAAGCCGCACGAGATCGTCAAAAGAGCTACGTTGATCGCCACCACAAACCACTCGAGTTTCAGGTTGGTGATAAGGTACTCTTGAAAGTCTCACCCTGGAAGGGTGTACCACGATTTGGCAAGCGTGGAAAACTTAATCCCCGATACATTGGTCCGTTCGAGATACTTTCAAGGGTTGGTCCCGTGGCATACAAGCTCAAGTTGCTAGAAGAGCTAAGTGGTGTTCACGACCCTTTCCATGTATCCAACCTGAAGAAGTGTCTGTCCGATGAGTCTTTGATCATTCCTCCCGACGAAATTCACATCGATGATCAGTTCCATTTTGTCGAGGAGCCAATCGAGGTGACTGATTGGAAAGTCCAGAAATTGAGAAGGAGCCGCACCAAACTTGTGAAAGTCAGATGGAATGCAAAGCGTGGTCCCAAATTTACATGGGAACGCGAAGACCAGATGAGACGCAAGTACCCAGCTCTCTTCCCTAAAACTACAGAAACTAGTAGGGAAACTTGATTTCGCGGACGAAATCCCAAAACAAGGGGAGAATGTGACAATAGTCAACGAACCAGGTCAACATCCGTACATGTTTCATTTGTTACTTGTTACTTATTTATAGGTGCATATTTAGACATTTTATATACACTATACCCCCCCCCCCCCCAGTCCAGTGAAACACAAGAGATACAGAAAACTCAATGACCATACCAAACCCGAACATTCACCGATCAAACATTCAATGAGAGTTCACCGATCAAACATTCAATGAGAGTATTCCACTCTAACACATGATAACTCTCTCATTATCATCATACCTAACTTATATTCAAAATACATTTTAATGTCATCAACACACGACTCCTAACCACCTATCTATATGTTCCTACGTCTAAAAATAACCAGGACATAATCAATACAGGCACCAACTCGACCCCGAAACAAAGCATACCAACACGATGAGTAGAAAAGAGGAGGTATAACTTGATGATCACATGAGATTATCTTGGAAACAAACACTTGACAATATACACATGTGCACATATACACACGCGCACATATACAAACATATACATACACATGCATCGGTTATATATATACATACACACACATGACAACTACATGTTCTTGGACTAGTCACCTATCACCTTTACAACATAAAACATTTCAGCCAAACCCACCCTAAATCCTATGAAAATGACTCACTCTTACACTAAACTAGGACCCTTACACACTAAACTCTATCTCAAGAACTTTCCACAAATACACTTTTGTTTGTTTCTCCTTGTTTGAGCCGAAAGATAGGATCACAAAGAGACAAAGGTGTGATCATGCTTATACCAAATTAGTACCCATGCTTATGACATCATTCAACTCCATAGTATTGTCTTAACTCAAATTGGGAAACCTCTTGGACTCTAATCGACCGAAACAAACATAAGCCCCATCCATGTGTCATTATCACAACAAGAAGCCAAAACTTGCACAAAAATGGTTACACTTGCCACACCATCCAAGGAAAATCTTATACCTTTCTAGGCAACCAACAAACATTCCTCTTTCCTTCCAAAAAGTCGGCTGAAAGGGACCTCTCCATGACAACATACTAACCATTTTGTCCATATCTCACATGCCTACTAATCCACCACTACTTACACCATAATAGGCCTTGTTTAGAACTAACACTAGGCATGACATTATCCCAAAACATGAATGATCTTTCTTGATTCCATAATTCGGCCGATCCCCATGAACACAAGACCTTAAGTCCATTTCAATCCAATGTCAACTTCTTATGCAAACTTGGGATGTACTTGCAAAGTTACAAGGATCCATGGAATGAACTTACCATGAATTACACTATAAAAAGGGGGCTTGAGTAAGCTTAATACTTGCACCAACATTCACCCGTAACTCCTCCCAACCTTCGGCTACCACACACCCCTTCTAAATCCAAAACGACAAGCTCCTAGGGAAGCAACTACCATAACTTAACATAATTAGTGTCTAACTTTGGTGGAACACTCGTTTTTACAAAAATACAACCATGGATGGACAATATGTGGCCCATATGGGTCTACCTCATAAGTCATTGTAAGCCTCACGTACATAACACACCATCCACATTAAAGAACATGGTTCACACTAAGTTTATTTATTAGAAACTTAGTTATAAAACCTAAGAGTGTCAAATCCTTCAAGATATTTCAAAATTAAAAAGAACAACGGTCCAACATGCTTCTGTACCTTTGTGTTGTTTTGACCGAAAAGAGTCTTTTTGCTAGGTCCTTTCAAACCAAACTTAAGAAGTCTTAGGTAACTCCTCTTTGGATCCTTCAACAATATCTAGCACAACCAACTTTCATTTCCCACCTCCGATGTAAGGTAAAAAGAGATGGTTTGTTGTTGGAGAATTAAGAAGGAATATGTCTAAATAGAAAGAACACTCGAAAGATTTCATGTTATGATCTTCTACATCCTAGATCTTCTCGTTCCATCATCTAGCTTATGTTTGTCATGTAGCATTCAAACCGAATGAATCTATGAAATTAGGTTAATATTTTCACATATTATGGGTAACGCAATCATCAATCAAGTCCCCTTTCACATTTTTTTCTTTTTTCTATAAATGAATATATAGTTTTACTTGTATGAGTTAGATGTCTCGTATTTTTCGAAGAAGTGATTCGATTGATGGGATTTGGTTAAAAAAAAGGCCCAAGTCCCAAAGAGACTTTAGTTCAAAATAAAGACAAACTCTAATAGTCATAACAAGTGAGAGTTACAAGGAGGTGACCAAGTCAAGTGAATGACATGTGAAGCAATAAAGACCAATAGACAAAGACATGAAACTTATAAAAAGTGGAAAGCGGGAAGATATAGACATCGGCCTACTTACAATTGTAGACGTAAGAGAAATACAAAGGTTGTGAGAAAACAACACTATTTTTTAGACCATGAAGCCGATGTCTCTCTCTTCCCTTTTTTATAAGCTTTATATGTTTGTATTTTGGTTTTTATTCCTTCACATGTCGTTCACCTAGTGTGTGTTATGATTATTAGAGTGTCTTTACTATGAATAACAAAAAAAAGCAAAAAAAAATATGTGTCAAAAATAGGAAAATAAAACATAACTATTTAAATGAAGATGCTTTTTAGTATATTGTAATTTAAAGTCTTCTCTTGGGTACTTGGACCTTTTTACACTTCATTGCTTCTATTGCCATGTTTAGACTTTAGCTTTGAACTAATCAGTCATGATCTAAAAGATATTTTAGAAGCTCATAAACGTCCATCTACAGACCACTGTTCCAAAAACGCCAATAGTTCCGTACCGAAAATATTTCGGTCTGGGAAATTTGGTACTGGTATCTGGGTACCATTTGCCAATCCCTAATGCTAGCAAAATGGGATGGAGAACTATTTATGAACCATGAGCATTGTAGAAAAACCTAGAAATGCTAAATTAGCTAACCATTACTGGTTGGAATGTTGGTTTCAGTCAGTTCACGTCGTCTTTAAGAATATCACACAAAGATGTCACTAATCGTGCACTAGATTTTGCTATGTTACATCAAGTAGTTTATCGCGTTCTTGCAGGTCTGTAGTTAAAACTGGTTGCGTAAATTAGCATACCGCTTGAAACACATATAAATGTCGTTTGTTTTTTTCTTTCTAATTGCTCCATCCTGACTGAATTGTAATTTTTTTTTTCCGCTTGTTGAAGTTGAGCGTGGTCTCATTGAGCTTCGAAAATTGGCGATTGATGCACAATTGTGGCAAGCATCTCGTAAGTTGGTTGACCCCGACTAAAAACATAAATGGCAAATGCTCATTAATTTCTAACGATAATTTATTTATTTTTTGTGTTGGGTTGCAATTTTGGAGACGTCTTCGATTGTAATTAGTATATTTTGGGACACTTGGTTCATTTAGTGAGTTTGGACAGTTTTGAGTCACAAGTCAAATGTTTAGCAGTGAATCAGAACTTATATTTTTCATGAGATTGGTTTATTGGACATTTTCCTGTTTTTAGTAATGGAAACGATACTAAAACAAGTTAATAATTCCTTCGTTTCATCGGTACACAATTTGCATATTGAGTTTTAAGTGTGATTAGCACTACAGATAATCATGAAGCATTCATCAAAACCAAACTTACGTCTTGTATGGTTAACCACCATAGGTCAGGAGGGTTAAGGCATAGGTAGTTAGCACGCCTTTTCTACATGATAATATTTTGTGCATCCATAAGTTTTAGGTACGTGATAAACAATAAATATAAAAGAAAATTCATACAAAAACCGTCTTACGTATGTAAGGCGGTGCACCTCACGTCTAGGCTCTAGGCCATGTCACCTCACATCAAGTGTTTTTTCAAAAGCATAACTATCCATTCTTGTGTTTTTTGTCATGGAATAGTGAAAAAATAATTTCCTTACTGACGAATTGAGGAAAAAAATTATTGTTACGCAAGAATCAATATTACATGTGTTTTTTTTTGTTCCAAGATACTTTTAGACTACCCAAACTACCGTGTTAAAGTGGTTACAAAAAAGAACGGTAAATTTTACTATACAAGCACAGTTAATATTATTTTTTTCTCAATGATTTCTTCAATTAGCTTTTTTTCGCTTGTAAGACTGTAATATTGCAATGCCCGCGCCACATCAAGCCCAGAAGGGTGTGGAACACCATGCCACAGGCCACAAGCATGAGGCAGATATATGTGTTGAATTAATTTTATCACCTAAAAAATCGCTTTCCGGGCCCAAACCCGTTTGGGTTGAGCCCAGTCGCATAAACGAGAAAAAATTTCATAAATGTCGAACAAACATTACCTTATTGTCTAACAACGTAAAAGAGACAAAATTTCATGAATTAGATCAGCCTACCAACACATTTCTTCCTTCCATACTAGGCCACCGCCTCCTTGTAATCCATCTCCAACAAATAACAAGTCTACTAATTTAATGCTTTGTGAAAAGCAGCCTGCAAAATCAATAAACCGTAAGTGTCAATAAGAGGTGTAAACGAGCCATAGTCAATCCCGAGCTAGCCTAAGCTCGAGCTAAGCTCATATAAAGCTATCTACAAATCAAGCTCATTTTCAAGTTTTTAGGATTCAATCTTGAGTAGTTCACAAGCATCTCAACTTGTATAACCATCGGGTAAGGAAAGTGCTTCATATTAATCTCAAAGACCCAGTTCAGATAGCTGGTCTTTTTTAACAATGATTATGATCCATCATTAATGATGTTCTACCCTTGTGATAATTTAAATATATTACTTGGGTCGTGTTACATATCGACTTAATAGACTTGATGGAGGAAAAACTTAAAGAGGGTGTTACTTTCCCTGTTAAGTCGTAGACGTTAACTAAGTTGCTAATTTGTAACATAAGAATTAAATTTTAAAATGGTAAATTTAGTTTAGATTGCAATCTATATCTCAATAGAACTTTTAGATCTCAAATTTTGCAACGTACATCAAGATTTTGTGATCTTGATTTATCTATGGTTTTGCATTATACTATTGTACATGTGTTGAACTTAAAGTCTTCAATCATCATGTAACTTACAAATAAATAAATTAATAAATCAAACATTTATATATTTTCAGTAGCAAAAGGGCAAGATGATCATTTACTTTAGCATTTGGCCTTGGTAAATAAATTATTGTTATCTGCCATTTTGTGTTCATATATCTACATCATTTTTTTAATTATTTATGCTGAAATTTAATAGCTTTTTTTTTGTAAAAAAAATCAACTTTTTTGTATTAGTGTTTAAAATTCTTATGTTAGATGAATACATAATTAACTCCTACTGCGCATATTGTTACATAAAGGTGAAAATTTTAACTCATGTACTTACGAAATTTCAGTATCAATTAACTAAAAAGAGCTACAAGAAAAAGATAGATGGGTCAAACAAACTCAACGGTTTAAAGGCATCTAGGGTTTGTTTTAATGCATACAACCTCCAAAATTGTATTATTCAAAGATTCATGTGTTATTGTAGTAATAGTGTCCGTGTAATCATAAATAAAGCATTAGATACTTAAAAAGAGGTTGAAAGAAATGGGCAAAAATATGTATGTGGGTCAATCTCGACCCCTCATATTTGATATGACCATTACCCAACCCGTCCATCGTGTACACATCGAATAATACTTACAGAAGTTGATGTCTTGAGCAGCTCCCTGATTGCCATAGTTGCATAGCAAGATGCTGCAAGTGTGAAACTCAATTTGAGGGCTAGCTGCTCCCCTAAGGACTCGTCTTGCAACACCGCTTCTCCGTTTGGTGTTTTGTTGGCTTTTGTAACCTTGTCTAAATCCGTCATTGTCAACGGGATACTTACATCTCTATACTTTATCAACTCCCTGCAACAACCAACCACAAACAACCCTTTCAGAAGTTAGTCTAAAATTCCTAGCAAGCAAAGTGGGTGGCTCAGGTAACTTATGGGGAGGGGTTTAACGCGAGCTCGAGCCTATATTGAGCTTATTTAATAAAACAGATCAAGCTTGAGCATCATATATCAAGCTTTTGACTAGGCTCTCGCAAACCTAACCGAGCCTATTATTTTATTTAACACAATAACTAATAAATATTATGTCCTATATAAAAATGTAATTATAAATATAGATGTATAAAAATAATAAACAAAACCAGCCTTGGCGCTAAAAGAAAAATGAAGCAGTTTGACAAAGTACTCACGAGCCGAGTTTGGCAAAGTACTCACGAGCCGAGCTTTAGAAATAAAGCTCGAAAAGAGCCAAGCTCGAGCTCTATAAAGTTATACATGAGCTCAGGCGAGCTCGGGCTCAGCTCGTTTACACCCCGACTTAGGGTTCGGAATGGATTGACGACCCAAAACACCTTTTGTCCAGCTTTGTTACAAGAAACAGGTTTTAATTACAACGGTTTTTGATCATATTCTTTGCATAAATGGGTTTTAGAAGGTCATGTACATTATAAATACACTTCAAACAACTTCCAACTCTTTCATAAGCATACCTCCCCCCCCCCCCCCTCGATTTTGATTAGCAAGTACACATTGCATTGAACATTTTAAAAATACTAACTGGGTAGGAATGTTTTTAAGAATCTGATGCAGGTAGTTCTAAAAGAATAGAATTAAACCATAGTTGTTAAAAGCGCGCCTAGGCGCAACCAGGCGCACCAAGTGCGCTGCGCCCTGTGAGGCGCGCGCCTAGGCACTGAGGCGCACTATCGGGACTGTTTTCAGGCTGATTTCCGGCCAAATTCAGGCTAAAAGTTGCCTAAACCTATTAAACATCCTAAATGAGTTATGAACAAATCCTAAACAACCCTAAAACATCCTAATGTAGCCCAAAACATCTCTAAAATCCCTAACAAATGTATTTTATACTATGCGCCTAATTATAAAAAGTCCTCGTTTTTTATGCGCCTTGCGCCTAGGCTCCAGGCTCGGCCTATGCGCCTTGAGTCTGCCTAGGCGCTTTGACAACTATGATTTAAACTAATAAAGTATTAAAATTCATTTCTCACAAGTATTTACGATAGGAAGACAAGACATAAATTACCATTCAAAATCCTTTGCCTTTCCAAATACCCGCCGATAAGCTCCGGTCATACTTGTCAGCGAAAACTCCCTAGCAAAATTTAGTAGCATTTATTACGCATCACACTAATTGTGATGGTGCTTATATGCACATCCATCAGGATACATATTCAAATTGTTCACTGAATATGTTTTTTACTACCAATTTCAATACATTTTTATTCAACTTTTATCCACTGGGAAACATGTAGATACATATGCTAAGGTTGAATTTAATCTAAAATCATATTCATTTTGTAATCACCCCTCAAGTTAAAGGATAGCATATTGTATGGATGTAACATAAATCATGCACGCAAAAAAAACAACAAAAATGAAGCAGAATAATTACTTGACATTATGCATACTCTCTGTCAAGCTGACACCATCCTGTCATGGAACAAACGTTACATTCATGATTGATATGAGATTGTTATATTGTTGAGAAAAGACCAAACGAAGAACTTATTATTGAGAAAAAACAACAAATTTACTTCATAAATAAATGTTCACAAGTACAACATATTCTAGTTAACTTAAAAAAACATAGAAATAATGTTTACAAGGAAGTCAGAGAAATAGCAAAAGTGTCATATTGAAAGTGTTTTCATAAATATAAATAAGAATGTCCATTATCAAAAAAATATAAATATGACGTAACGCTAAGTTTAAACTAATAATATCATAGAACCAAATCTATATATAAACAAACTGTAGCAAAACGAAACAACATACCTTGTTGGCCAAATCTTGATAATATTGTTCAATGTCATTCTGCGGATAGATTACCCTTGAACTGCAACATAAAATGTCAAAAATAAATAAATAAACCAAATTCCACATACCAATAGTTTGTTGTAACATGAAGTTGGAAGTTTATGGCTCCTCCTTACCCAGGCAAAGGAAGGACAACATCAGTATAAGCGTAACGCCCTGAAGCAAGGTCTTCACTGTTGACGACCTATAAACAAGGAAACACATATATTCATAAGCTGCAAGCTTGTTCCAACAGAGACATAATAAAGTTTGCATTTTTTGTTAACTTGAGCTTAGAAATAAATGACAAAATTAGCCATGTTACTACACTTAACAGGACTCTAGTGACTGACATGAAATTTTGACAGTTCTGAGCAAGTCCATTCCACGAGTATGAACTCTCATGTAAGTATAGCTGTTGGTCGATTAAATGGGATATAGAAGTTGCTCCAAATAAACTTACTGTTATTTTCTACTTCATTCGAACAGTGTTCACATTTTGATTACAACATCTGATACAATATTATCTGACCTTAACCGAGGTGCAATTTCCTTCAGATGCATGTGCATCAGCCTCATCTAAATGGTTATTCTCTGATGAATCATTGCACTCAAGTTTTTCAAATTCAGAATCATCAACTTGCTTAACTTCATTACAACTTTCCTCATTGCAATAGACCAAGTCCCCTAACACTACTTGGTCGGTCCCTGAGAAAAAAAAAAGCAGAATTATTTATCTAAATTCTAAACTACTCTACAGTTCTACAAAAATGGTACTATACATAAATTCATTTACAAGGGTGCATAAGTTAAGCTACTGAAACATGTTTTAAATCATAAATGATTCAGACCGTATTTTTGTACTCTCATGCTAGTGGCATGGTTCCACAGATAACTTTGGTAACTGTGCACATACCTGAAAAGTAAACATAAATCCACTTTATATTTGAGAAAAGCTTATCACTCAAGCAGTTTAAAGTTTCTACTTTCTTTAACATGAAAGTATAGGCGATTGATCCATAAGTACAAAATAAAGTGTGTTACTCTAGAGTCTAGACTTAATTTTACATAGAAAAAAGAACTGCAATGGGCGATGCACCATCCGTAATAAATAACAGTTCTTCAAACTAAGCACTAATAAAAAAAATCTTCAAATATAAATCTGTAACTACAGCATAGGAGATGTGGATTTCAGAACCTAAAGGAGCATACTTATATGTATCTATTACTATCTCAACTTATATAATAAAAGTGATACTTACATCATTCTTAGGGTTCTAGGTACAGCCTTCATAGCTTGCAAGTAGTTCCCAGGACTCTTTTTCAAACACTGCAGCTGATAACAAGATGAAAATATATTTTAGTTACAGAGACCAATACGGCTATACAGTATACCAAATGATGCTTGCCTAGCCATATAAACCGATGTATACGTGAGCAAGAGAGTAGAAACATTCATTAACTGAAAATAAAAGGGAAATAACTCTAGAAACGAAAACTTAAAAAAACAAATTATTCACTTTCCTTTTAGTGTCTCTTCTCTAGTTCTCTAAGAAGTATCCAGTGTAAAGTTCGGGTTTACGCATCTACATCATATTCAATTTTGGGGCAATTACATATACCCCCCTATAAAATTAATAAATTACGTATATACCCGACCCAAAATTTAATTTACATATATCCCCTTCCTAAAAACTAATAATATCAAATATACCCATTGTGTTAAAATTAGACTAAGGAATTCCCATTTTACCCTTATTCTTTTAACTAAACCATAAAAAAGAATCCAAACAATTAGTCTTTAATCCCACTAGTTTCCAAGCAACCTCTTCGATGCTTCACTATCAACTTTACACACCTACAATTGTTCTAACATTCCACCATTGAGATGACAAACACCTTTAAGAACCAGAGAAAAAAAAGAGGAGCAAATCCTTCATTCATTTGTCAAATTCATCAAATACATGACAACTTATTACAGTCTTCCTCAACTTCTCGTCAACTTCCTCTCCTCTCAAAATCCAAGAAAAAAAAACATTTCGAATCGAACTCAAATCGCGTTCCTGCAATCTTTCTCACAATAAAATCGTGCGGCGGAATCAGGTGACTGACGTCATCGGAATCATCGTCGACTACGTCTTTTCTTCTTTGCTTTTGACGGTAATCTCCCTGTTGGTATCTTAGACCACTCCGAAACATTGACCGGCAACCACGACGCCGTGGCTCCGATCTCTAATCATAAACACAATCAAACAAACACACCTGTACATGTCGGTTAGTTCTCATCACAGTAAGTCGTCAGTTAGTTCTCAATGATCGATCATCGCAAGGCAGAAGGGAAATCAGTTGTTGATGGGGAAAAAGGGAAATTAAGAAACGCTGAGGGTGTTTTTTTTTGTTAAAAGGGTATTTTTGTTCATGTGTGAAAGAGGGGGGTATATGTAATTAAAATTTTGGGTTGGGTATATATGTAATTAAGGTTGAAAATAGGGGGATATATGTCATTAAACCTATAAGTGGGGTTTACACTTTTTCATGCAATAAGAAGGCAAATATGGACTTTAACTGAATTAGCGGTGGTGGCTAGTCTATATTATCCAAGTCAAAGGACATTACTTTGGTATAGGATCCAAAGGCTAAAGTTGACCTTGGGAGTCTCGAATATATATGCCTCAAAATTCAGTGCAATAATTTCAGAGAACATACTTGAACTAAATTGATTTAAAAATATGTATCAACTAATGACATATGGTAGGAAATCAACAAGAAAACTAATGATTACAAATATCTGTAACTTACTATGGCCTTTTCAGCTACGAGAAAGCGAGGCAATTGCCTCAAGGTACCATCAATGTCTCCACTTTCTTTGTAATATTCCCGTATTCTCCTTATGTCGTCCTTTTGTGTCCAAAAGGTTATATCAAAGAAAACTTATTATAATGAAGTGTCTTTCTCAAATCATTCAAATTACTTTACAACACTCAAATTAAAGGATATCACCATCCTTCGGATCAAGAATCATGCTCACTGCCTCTTTCCATTCTCCACGAAGTAGTTTAGCACCAATAAGGTGAGTAGGTACAGAACCAGTGCCAAATCGCTGTTCCAGAATACATAGAACCAATCATCTCTTTTATTCTAGAAAATCATATACAATAAGGTAAGTTGTTCAACAAATTTAAAGAAGTGCAAGAGAACCCATGTTCCAACTTCCAACTCTTATCAATTTAGTGATACCGCCAAAACTATTTTCACTAATCAAGTAATTCATGTCCAATTCAATTAAGAACATAGAATTCAGCCATATACCTATAAAATTGTCTATAGAAGAAAATAATTACAAAGAAAGGGTGTTCTAGTGTTGAGTCTGATGTTACCTGCATGCCAAAGTAGTTTATGAATCCATGCTTTCCTAAGGCATCTGCTGCTGCTTTTACAGTATCCTCCGAATCTGCAACCACTCCCCTATAAAAAAATCATAAATATAATCACAATTCTTTATGGTGAATCATCCAGTAAATAGGAAAATTAATACTAAAATAGATGAATCTTATGCGGTTATGCAAAAACCTTAGTGTAATTGTGAAACGATTCCCATAAAGCTGTCCAAGAACAAGCCCTTCATTGACATAACTACATGCAACATAGTGACAAATTCAGATTCCACATGTTACAATAAAGATTGATTAAAGATGAACAGACCAAGATGTTTAAAGTTTAAACATCTTGCACTTACCAAAAGTCACCAAGTTTGATTCCAATTAATCTATTGTTTAGACTAGCCAGCTTATTTGCACGCTGCTTGAATACAGTAACCTGAGATGTGAAGTATGACAAAGAGAAAAAGTCAGACATCACAGAAGAAGAATATGTTTCATTTTCACACAACGCACAACTATTATAATCAAACATTTCATTTTTTAAGGACACAAATACACTCAATGTCCAAAGAGAGACTTGACTCATAAGATAGACCTAGACACTTAGTATTCTCAATGTCACATATTGATAAGAACTTGATCTGTTTTAGCAATTTCATGGAAAACTTAAACAGAAGTATAGAACTAAGACCTTCCGAAGATTAAGTGGCACAAATGATATCTATATATTCGGCCAAAAATTATAAAACAAAAGTGAAAAATTAAAAACTGACAAGTCTATCATGTATTAAGGCAGCTAACTCGTATTGAAGTGTGGTGCTGTATTGACTAAAGAATTTTTTAAATGTACCCACATCAGCCGGTCTTGTTTTGTCATTGACAAAAGTTGGTGGCATTGGCCACGCCCCATTAGTCTTTTCCCTAAACAAACATATGGAAACAAAATGCCCTAGGTTATTAGTTTTTGCCATCAAAGCGAACCAAAAAAGCATCACTTTGTCTAAAGACGTGATCCTATTATAAGAATTTGACCGACAGTAACTAAGGAGGAGGTATTGAACAAGGATCAAATGGAAAACTTAACTTAAGAGACTTTGGGAAAAGATGCGTTTTGCATTAAATATTTCACAAATATTTATGCAAGAAGATAAAAGCAAAACTAAGGTAAAAAACAAAGATCCAGATAACCAAGCCTGTGTACCTCTATATGCAATCTGTAACTGCCATGTAATAACTAATTTGTAACCACTATATATAATTTCTATGAATAAAGTCAATAAACATAGCGTCTTTGGCAAAAACAAGCATATAGGATCATATAGGCGGTAGCATTTGATGAAAAAAAAATAGCAAAAGTTATACTACAAAATGCATTTTGTAAATTCAAAGTTCAAGATGCATTAAAAAACTGAGTTAAGATGCCAAACAAACTCAATAAGGCCTAATGTTCATACTAATACAGACCTATAAACCATCACTCACATATTACTAGCTTGTATACATGTGTATACGTGCATTAACATGGATGATGGAAAAGCAGGGATGTACTCAGATCAAAACAGTGAACACGTAAAACCGAACCGGAGCTGGAAGCGGTACACTTGGCTCAGTATTGGGTTTCAACTATAACAAAAGATTAGCTATCATGTCTACTTTAATGAAACATTGTTTAGGCCATAGTTGTTAAAAGCCATCGCCTCTTGCGCCTAGGCCCATTTTCAGGCGAGGCGATACAATTGCGCTTTAAGTCAAGGAAATTGCGCCTTGATTCTTGAGGTGATGGTATAGGCGCAGATTCCGGCGAGATTTCCAAATTCCAAAGAGTTTCCAGCCAAATTTGTACTTTTATCTAAGCAAAACTACTTTTATACACTAATACACTAATATGTTACAACTTTTGATACTAATTAGATGACATTAAGTGTTATAAAATAGCTTTCGTTTAATATGTTTGAAGAATAGTATTCTTTTTCTAATACATAATATATTTTTACTTTTTCTCTTTGTTCGCTTTTTTTATCTCAGGCCCGCGCTTTTTTTGCGCCTTGCGCCTAGGCCCTAGGCAAGGCCTATGCGCCTTGAGTGCGCCTACCGCATTTGATAACTATGGTTTAGGCAAAGAAGTAGGCTAGATCCAGTAGCACAAATGTATAAGTCCAAATTCGGATTACAAAAAGTTCTCTCAATAGTACCATTTTTATTCGGTTCCACTACAGTGTGGTCTGGTTTGTTCCGGATTTGTAACGTTGTATATACCCCTACCAAAAGTACACAGCACAAAAAAAATAATAATAATAATAATAACCTGTTGAGTTGTTACGGCACGCTTGTCTTTTGTACCAGAAAATCCAAATGACCTTGGCTGTAAAAGTCAGTATCAGTAACTGCAAGTGGGCAAAGTGTTTATGATTATACATGAGATGGACACTATAAAAAACAAAATAATAGAAAAGAAAAGACGGAGAGAGAGGTACTCCCTTTCCCCCGTCAAAATTGCGACTTTGCACTACGCAACAATTGAAGGAAATTTTGACTCACTCAATAAGAATATATCAGAGGAATCTAATGGACTTTACAATTTTGTATGGGGTATTAAAAACCGAAATTGTTGCACATTATATGGGATGGAAGGATTAATATGAAGTAGTGAAAGATAGAAAAGTACAACAAAAAAATATTATTTTTTCTGGTTCTATCGAATTACTCAAAATGATGTGAAAGCATCATAATAAGAACAATAACCTGAATCCCAAGCATCTTTCCAATCACCCCTAGTGCCTCTTGTGTATCCTTGTTTTCCTTGCATAGATGAAATCTGGAGATGCATTTTTGAAAATATTCACAAGCTTTCATAGGAATAAATTGGACCTAGTTGAAGCATACTTATTTCAGAAGATGAAACGGATAGCTTCAGAAGTAAAGAGATATCAAATTCTATTAACTTTCTAGTTGTCGTTGTCAAGAACCCTATTAGTTGTCAAATAACTTATAACTATATATAGTTAGTATTCGTATCCGACTTCCCTTAGCAACTAAAAAACAATTACTTTTCTCACTCCATGTACAGATCATTCCGACTAGAGTAACAAGGAGTGTAATATCTTTCTCTAGTGTTGACAACAAACATCATAATGTGTCCATTGTAAATGAAGCAAACCAGTCAGGCTGTTAATGTATTCACATGGAATGACCATATACGTAACGAACAAATGGCCTCCCTAGTTTTTTGATACCTAATAAGGATTGATGAATACAAAGCTATTATGCTACTAGCCTACTATGCTAGTGCATGTTTATATGTAACTGTTAATTCATTTATGATCTAAACTTGAAAACCTCAAAAGTTAAATTTACATACCCTTAAAATCAATCATTTAGTTGAGCTTATTCGCTTCAAGGAGTAAAATATGTTAATAATAAAATTGTTATTATTATTATTATTTTATTATGATGATGATGATGACAACAACAATAATAAATCCAGAAAAAATCATGTCCCATCACCTGAGGAACTTTCCAAGATGATTTGGCCAGTGATCTGAACCCCGACTATCGTAAGGGGTGTCACCTCTGCCTTTCCGCTTCTTAGAACCGCGACCTCTATCGTTATTACCCCCTGAATTCAATCTCACACGGATGCATTTTGATGAAGGCTCAGGTCCATCAACTGTGTCGGTAACCAAGAACTTGAGTTTTTCTTTAAAGAAATTATGCATCGCCTATAGGGATGAATGACTAATCAGTTAAACAAATTATACAGAAGCTATTAGTTGATAAATATTCAATTCTATAGTTAATTAAACAAAGGACTGAAAAAACAAATTCTTACTGTCCGGTGAATTTTATCGGAACTTGGAGAAAGAACAATGGAGGTAGCTCCGTCTTCAACATCTGAACTAATTTTATCTATGAATTCCTTTAGGGAGCTTGCATCAGAGTCACCGGCTAAAGCTCTAAATGATTCGATTTCAGTATCATGATTACCATTCAGTTGATCTGTCACCTTTGTTTCAGGTTCCTCCGCTATCTGTTGGAACAAAAATATACATCATTAAGCTCAAAGCACACGTGAATGCAAACAAATCGAACATTAGATTATATCTGACACTAAAAACCTCTGTTGGCGCTTCGAGTGAGGTCAAATGAACAACATTCCCATTCAAATCTACTTCATTGACCACAAAATCAGAATATCTGTAAACACAAAACATGTCAAAACAAACATGAAGGGATCTTAAAAATATTTAACAACGTTGTAGGGCCAGAAAGGCTTGCCAATGAGTTCAGAAGCAAAAAAAAAAACATAAAGAGGAATACTGGTTTAAGTCCATAATTAGCCATTTAGGGTAAAACTAACTGTTTCCATCATCGAAATTGACTGAAAAATAATATAAGCAAAACCCTTCCTCCCTCAAAACGGCCATAACAAGCTGCCCGACACTCTCTCCTGCCCCACTTACGCAATCACACACTTTCTCTCTAACCTCTCTCCTCCATCCCCCTCACATGCTAGGTTTTGGGTGTTCCTCACCATGAACTTCTCCACCCTCTACAACAACAACAACAACCATACCCGGTATAATCCCACCCATAGCCATAACAGACATGGTTTAAAAAGACCGAGTCAGTAAGAAAACATGTATGAGGCGTGCCTCATGGGTCTTCTTAAGGGCTGAGGCGGTAAGAAAATGTGAGTCTCGGACTTTCCATATCAAATACTTTAATTTTTTAAAAGATGAATATTTTGTAATATTAATGTTTTTTAATTCCACCTCAAGCCTACGCCTAGTGAGGTGAATGAAAAACGTCTCAAGGCTTGATTTCGTTCTTTTAAATCTTGACAACAACTATTGGTAGGGTGAGATGTAGGCAAAGATGTTTCATTGTTTCCATATATAAAAGTCACAGAAAACATACATATGAAAATATATAGACAAAACATATATTGTAGTAAAAATGCAATCGAACAAATAACACAATAATAAATTGTCCACCTTCTCTCCCCTCTATAAAGAAAAAAACACCTAAATGCCACTGGTATGGCCTAACCACATTAAACCTAAAAAAAAAAACAATACCGTAAAAACAACCTAATTATTGTTGTTGTTATTATTATTATTAATGGAATGAGAAAGAAATGATGATACCGTTGCTTGAGAATGCCTCGAAAACCAGGGAGAGGAGAGATGTAGCAGGTGATGCCTACGTCGGATTCTTCAAGAGGAGCTTTCATGGCTGCTGCTGCTGCTGCTGATTGGAGTTGATTGAAGTTCAAACAGTAGTAGTAGTAGTAGTAGTAGGGTTTTACTTTTATAAGCAGCAGCTGATGAAGTGGATTGAAGGAGGGTTTGGGTTTTAGATAACGATGACACAGGCCGGGGATGGTACCATACCCATAGTGTGTAACCACTCCCATGTTTTTCTATTACCCCAATTTTTTTTGGTTATTTATGTTTTTTTTATTATCAATAATAATAATCTTTCTTTTTTTTTTTTTGTTTTTTACCAATCAAACAGAGCACTTTATTAAAACTTTCAAACCAAACACATAACAATATCGTCCACCTAAAATCGCCCCGGCTCATTTAGCAGGGGCTACCTGGGCCAAACTTCCATAAACAAACTATTACAATGAAAAACACACACTCAAAACCACCATGTTCCCAAACAGGTGAGTTGAAACACTTAGGGGCCGTTTGGCAACTTCTGAATGGGTAAGTGCTGACCTAGTAAGAGATCTGAATGGTTAAGAAGCTCTGAACCAGTAAGTGCTGAACCAGTAATGGTTGTTTGGTTGTATGTCTGAATGAGTGTACAAAATGACTATTTATCCCTATAACAATAATACATTGATAGCTTAGAAAAACCCACTTAATAAATAAAAATCCTACTAAAACTAATACATAATTTCTATTATTATTATTATTATTATTATTACTATTAAAACCATTAAACCCAAACCACCTACCCCTTCTCCTTGTTCCATGCTCCTTCCCCTTGTTCTATACTCACAAAACACAATAGAGACATGAAGCTTGAACAACGATCTATACTCACAAACCCAATAGCCCCTTCATTCTCTCCATCTAACTTTCGTCTCTCTCTCATCCGAGCCACCAATCTCCACCGATGAAAAGCCCTTTTTTTGCAGTAGACTTGAAGCCTGAACACAGGACGTTTCCCGAGCAGCGGTCAGTAGCGGTCTCGTTTCCGAGCTCAGCAGCCGAACAATCCAACCTCTGAATCAGTCAGAGTTGTCTCAAAATCTGACCCGATAAGAGGTGGGGTCACACATTTTTCGTAGTCAGACGTGCCCAACCAAACACCCGTTTTGTCTTCAGATCTGACCGAGTCAGACTCCAGCATCTGACTAGCCTCATTCAGCGACAACCAAACAGGGCCTTAGATATTATCGAAAATTGTGAAATTCCACCATTTTGTCCGCATCCGGTCTTTTCGCCCTTTTAACAATCCACCAAAACGATTGTGTCTTGATTTCTTCTAACATCATTGGCGTGGACTTGTTCGCATCATTGAATACTTTGTCGTTTAACTTCCACATGCCAAGTAGGATCACCGCATACACAGCTTGTTTTTTCTTTCGCGACCCGTCTACCGACCCATATACCTCCAGCAGTTCAGCAACTGAGGACGCCTGTGACAAGTTCCTGATATTTAGCCACTCTCCAATATTCCACCAAAGTGCCCTCGCCCAAAGACAATCAATGAAGATATGCTTGGTTGACTCCAGTTCCAGGCCGCATCGTTTGCAGTTACCGTCCCCAACCACTACGCCCCTAAACTGCAGGTTTTCGGCTGTTGGAATCTTATCTTCGGCTGCTCTCCACGCGAAGCAATTGACCTTCGGAGTCGCTAACTTACACCAATAGAAGGACCGTTGCGGACCCTGCTGTATCAACTGAGGAGACAAAACAGCTCTGACCCGTTTGACTGAGAATTCTTGGACCAATGTACCTGTCCTCCACCTCCAAACGTCCAATCCTTGACCCACATTCTGAGCGTTCAAAATCTGCCATAATTTATCTGCTGCAACACGTTCTACAGTCGAACTAGGGAGCCGGGACCAAGGTAGGTCCCACCATGTGATATTGTTCAAAGTAAGAAACAGTCAGCTACCTTCACCTCCTTCTTTGCGCTAAGTGTGAACAGCTCGGGGAAAACTGTATACAGCGGACCACCCGGGCACCAGTTGTCGTACCATAATCTAACCGTAGACCCAGTTCCAATCAGACACGTAAATTGTGATTCCAGATTTACCCCACGTTTGGTGAACTCTTTATGAATTCCAGCAATAGGTCGCCACACCCCGGAACAACTATTCTTGCACGGAACAAAACCAGCCGCGGATCGACTCCCGTGAATAGAACTGATGACCGAACACCACATCTGCTCTGGAGAGGATTTGTATCTCCACCACCACTTGACAAGGAGTGCAATATTCAAATCGTCTATGCTTCCCACCCCCAATCCACCCCACCTATATATACTATATTATATTATATGCATGAGGCAATGATAGTTTAAAATACCCAAAAGTTAAGAACTTTATTTTCATTAATAACCTTAAAATGGGGGTAAAATAGTCATTCAAATACTTTTACACTTTGATACCCATTTTGGTTACACTTTAATTCCTTAAACCTTATTCAACTTTTGTTATTTAAATTATTGTTAAATTTTTTTCCTTATTTTAAGCAAACTATCCTCCATGGTTTTAAATAGTCATATTTTTTTATACGTTGATACTTTTATTAAAAAAAATTACATCATAATAATGAACATTTTTTTATCTTTGATTTAAGTATAGTATTGTTATTTTAATAATTTAATTTTTTTATGGGATACATGATTAACAATATCTATGAATGAGCGATAACTAAACCGATCAATGAAGCCAAACCAAAAAACAGTCAAAAGTGAACCAAAATCAATTGAAAACTGAATTAGCCAACATCCGATTTCACTTAACCGAAATGAGTCAAAACCGAAACGAAACCATTCGTATATTCATAACAGTGTGCTTGCACGATGTAGTAGGTAACACAGACACTTCTAATGGTGGATGGTTGGGTTCGGTTCGTTATTAGCCTCAATCGAAACAAAAACCGACATTATCGGTTTATCAATCTTATTAACCAACCGGTTAATTGGTTCAGTCTATTTGGTTAGATTGTCAATTTTAATTCGGTTTAGTTAATTTCGGTTAAAAAAACTTGCTTAGATGTACATGAAATGTATGTGTAAAAAATATAAATATATAAACAAATCAAATACTATCATTATCTTTAAACCGCTTTCGACCTATGGAGAATGTGCTTCTGTTTGGTTGTAAATTGATGCAACAATTTGCTTTAGATTTATACGTAAAGCTTGAGACGTCGCATTTACAATTTTGCAACAACTTATTGTAAATTGCATCAATGATATTGAGGTTCGTCCAAACAAAGTCAGACAATGGATATTCTTAATCACATAATATATCAATTTTTGGTCAATTTCAGTTAAATGTTTAGTTATTTTTCACCCTAGATATTGTTAAATGTTAATCACATAGCATATCCATATTTTTAATTAAAAGAATTGTTATACTATAATCAAATTATAAACAATAAAATGCCCTTTTTATGTTATAGTTTCTTTTTTAGTATTAACATATGAAAGAATTATGGCCGTTTGCAATTCATAGGGTAGTTGTCAGTTGGCTTAAAATAAGAGGGAAATGTGTAACTGTTATTTAAATAAACAAAAATTAACTCTTAACTTTTGAGTATCTTAAAATGCCCCATATCAAATATCAAATATATTATATACTAGGTTAGACTCCCGTAGGGACCCACGGTTCACTCCAAAGTAAAATGAAAACAAAGTAGGAAAATAAGAATTGTATTATGCAATTTGTTTTGGTTACTAAATGTTTGATAATGCAATATGTATGAATTTTGATGTTAAATGCAAGATGTCATCTAACAGTTTAATGTAACGAAATGATGCATATATCACGTAAGTAAAGTTTAATTTGACGACTGCAAACTACATAGCATACTATCACAATATCACACATTACATTATTTGGGTAATATGTATATTTTAATCATAACTAAGCTTAAGCATAGAACACTTATCATTTAGTTGGGGCTTAACGAACTTCAACCAATATCAAAGATTACATCATTTGGGTAATATCTATATTCTAATCATAACTAAGCTTAAGCATAGAACACTTATCATTTAGTTGGGGTTTAACGAACTTCAACCAATGGTCTATTTTCATTACTTCAATCAAAATCTTCCAAGTCTTGCTCATTGATAGCTGATTTTTCACCTTCAAAGTTGTTATCATTGTCATCACGATCCTCGGAGTGCAGCTCATTTTCAATAATTTATAAAAACCTCCACCATTGTATTCCATATTTGTGTTCTACATAAAATATAGTTGTTGTAAAGATATGGATATGGATACGGTGATTAGTAAATCAAGAAACAATCCTTAACCCACTTACTTGAATGGGTAGCTTAAATTTTACATGTTATCTCTCCAATGGTTCAAACCGATTACATAGCTAAAAAACAACTAATAAGAAAATGGGTCTAATGTCACATGCTGTAATATAAATTTCCTATATTTTATTAAAAAATAGACACCAAAAGGATCAACCCCATACCCATTTGAACATGTAGCCAAAAGGACCCATTGTACACACACTTTAGGAAACTTTTGACATGTTACAAAATACCGCCAAAAAAACGTCATTATTTAAACTGTGTAAATATAGTACTTAACAATTAAAAATCTTAATAAATAACATCAAAATCATAATCAATCATTCAAATCAATGACATTAAAATAATCCACGTCTGAAATTGCCTTACCCATTATATACAAATTATTATTAACATCTTAAAATTAGCACACTTATTGAAATCAAGATGATGATTATCGTTTAGTGACAATTGATTAACAGAAAGTACTAATATAAAAATGAAAGTCGGTCAACAATATTAAAATGAAATTCGTAATATTAGTAACATCAATAAATAAGATTAGAAATCTTAATAAATAACATCAAAATCATAATCAATCATTCAAATAATTTTTTTTTTTGAAAGGCGTAGATCAGCTGGGAAATCCTTGTGTGAAATCCTGATCCTACCCGAGTTCGAGCCCGACCAACAGCCGTTTGATACCCCTGCCCGTAGGACTTATTAGGGCCGGTCTGCTGGAGCTGCGAGTCGAACCGGGGAAACCCCAGGCGGGAACCCCACATAATGTGGGTAAACCCTCCCCCCCTTAGAATCGAACCCACAACCCTTAGGTTATGTTTCCGAATCCTCATTGAGGTGGCCAACTGGGCTAGCCCAGCTGGTTAATCATTCAAATAAATGATATTAAAATCATCCGCATCTCGAATTGCATTACCCATTATATACAAATTATTATTGACATCTTTAATAATCATTATTAGTTATGATTGAAGTAATATAATTCTTTAATAGAAAGTAAAATTTTGAAAATTTATATTATCATTTAATTTCGTTGTTAAAATTGGTATGATGATTAAATGATTTTATTATTTGTTAAGGTTTGTATAGTATTGTTGTGTCTTAAACAATTCTGCAAAATCGGAAATACTGTGCATCGATTGACGTGATTGAGTAGGAATATTTATTTATATATTTGAATTATAAAAAATGGAAGGACTGATAACTGACGTGAATTGGTCAACAACGCTTAAAATTAGTACAATCAAACTCAAAGACATAAAGTCAAAGAATTGACCTCCATCAAATTAACAAAAACGTAAAAAGTTTTTACTCAGATTGGGTCAACAATATTAAAATTAAGGTCGTAATATTAGTAATAGCATTGAAAATTATCTTCAATACATTATATATTTTAGGAAATTGTTAAATAGATTTAAATTATATTTATTATTAAAAGAATAATAAAAGTGTATGAAAATAAATGTACACTCCTATCTTTGGATTATATTTAAATTATAAACTGTTAAATAGATTTAAATAAATGTTTAAAGGAAAGTCGTATGTGTTTAAAAGAATATCGTTTCATGACAATTGATTAAAGGAAAGTCTTTGAATTATAAAAAATGGAAGGATTGGTAATTGACGTGAATTGGTCAACAATACTTAAAATTAACACAATCAAACTCAAAGACATATAGTCAAAGAATTGACGTCCATCAATTTAACAAAAACGAAAAAAGTTTTTACTCAGATTCAGTCAACAATAATAAAATAAAGGTCGTAATATTAGTAATAGCATTGAAAATTATTTTGAATACATTATATATTTTAGGAAACTATTATATATTTAAACTATATTTATTATTAACAGAATAATAAAAGTGTAGGAAAATAAATATACATTGTTATCTTTGGATTATATTTAAATTATAAACTGTTAAATAGATATAACATTGTTAAATAGATTTAAATAAATGTTTGAAAGAAAGTCATATATGTTTAAAAGAATATCGTTTCATGACAATTGATTAAAGGAAAGTTGTAATATCAAAATTAAAGTCGGTCAACAATATTAAAATGAATTTCGAAATATTAGTAATATCAATAAATAAGTTTAAAATTTTTAACAAATAATAACCAAATCATAATCAATCATTCAAATCAATGACATTAAAATCATCATAAATAACATTAAAACTCTCTATAAATAACATCAAAATCATAATTTAAATTTCAAATTCAATGACATCTTGTGGTGCAGCATTAGTAACAAACATTTTGTGCTGGATTGAACACTATTTGAAGACACAATATTCGCCAATGGAAGTATCTTCTGATTGAAGCAAAACAGGTCATCCAATCACAATAAACCTTTATAAAAGCATTATATATAGAAAATTTAGAATGTGTAACTAACTATAAAATAAGAATATTGTAAAGAAAAATGTTGAATATGCAAATAACAAACCTAGCGACTTGAGAAACAATTTCTGCACGTAATATTAGTATTAGTATTAGTTAGTATTAGTAATTATTAGTAATTACTAATATATTCGTAAAAATAATAATAGAAAAATTTAATTCGGTCAATAAGATATAAATGGGATTAAAATTAAAAATAGTAATATTAGTTTTAGTATTAGTAATATATTTGTAATTTAATTCGGTCAATAATAAATAAATGAGCTTAAAATCGTAATATATAACATTAAATTCGTCAATTATTATTAATGTCATTAAAACTAATAAAAAATAACATTAAAAATGAATAAATCCTATTAATAATTGCAGGCAAGACCAATAATAATTCATAAAGATAGATTAAACATAAATTCGTAGTAATATTAATATAAATAAATGAGAATACAAAATCATAATAAATAACATTCAATTAGGTCAATTATTATTAATGTCAATTAGTATTAGAAATATATTCGGTCAACAATACTATTTTTACGAATAGTAAAACTAAAATCGTAATTATTAGTAATTAGTAATATATTCGAAAAATAGTAATAGAAAATTTTAATTCGGTCAATAAGATATAAATGGGATTAAATTAAAAATCGTAATATTAGTTTTAGCATTACTAATATATTCATAATTTAATTCGGTCAATGCGAAAGAAATGAGATTAAAATTAAAATTAAAATTCATAATATTAGTATTAGTATTAATAATATATTCTTAAATTAATTCGGTCAATTCGGTCAATAATAAATAAATGAGCTTATGAATCATAATATATAACATTAAATTCAGTCAATTATTATTAATGTCATTAAACTCATAATAAATATCATTAAAAATGAATAAATCCTATTAATTGCAGGCAAGACCAATAATAATTCGAACGAATAGTAATATAAATAATATTAAACATAATTTCATAAAGATAGATTAAACATAATTTCGTAGTAATATAATATAAATAAATGAGATTAAAAAAAATGTAATAAATAACATTTAATTCGGTCAATTATTATTAATGTCAACAAATAACATTAATTGTAACATACTAAAAATACATTAAAAATGATTAAATTTTATTAAACATAAATTCGAAAAAAGTAATATAAATAAATGAGATTAAAAATTTTAATAAATAACATTGAATTCGGTCAATTATTATTAATGTCAATAAATAATATTAATTGTAACATACTAAAAATACATTAAAAATTATTAAATCTTATTAAACATAAATTCAAAAGAAGTAATATAAATAAATAAGATTAAAATTTTTAATAAATAACATTGAATATGGTCAATTATTATTAATGTCAATAAATAATATTAAACAACTTAATAAATAACATAAAAATAATAAATCTTATTAATTGCACTCAAGACTAATCATAATTCGTAAACATAGTAATATAAATAAATGAGATTATAAACTCATAATAAATATCATTAAAAAATGAATAAATCCTATTAATTGCTGGCAAGACCAATAATAATTCGAAAGAATAGTAATATAAATAATATTAAACGTAATTTAACAAAGATAGATTAAACATAGTTTCATAGTAATATTAATAAAAATAAATGAGATTAAAAAATGTAATAAGTAACATTTAATTCGGTCAATTTTTATTAATGTCAATAAATAACATTAATTGTAACATACTAAAAATACATTAAAAATGATTAAATCTTATTAAACATAAATTAAAAAAAGTAATATAAAAAATGAGATTAAAAATTTTAATAAATAACATTGATTTCGGTCAATTATCATTAATGTCAATAAATAATATTAATTGTAACATACTAAAAATACATTAAAAATGATTAAATCTTATTAAACATAAATTCAAAAAAATTAATATAAATAAATGAGATTAAAATTTTTAATAAATAACATTGAATGTGGTCAATTATTATTAATGTCAATAAATAATGTTAAACATCTTAATAAATTACATAAAAAATAATAAATCTTATTAATTGCAATCAAGACTAATCATAATTCGTAAACATAGTAATATAAATAAATGAGATTATAAACTCATAATAAATATCATTAAAAAGTGAATAAATCCTATTATTTGCAGCAACACCAATGAAGAAACAAAAGTCTAACCTGGATCCAATAGTTAGGCTCGTCTCTACAGGTGTGATCCTTCGCTATCCAATTGGCTGTACGGTCGATGGTACCTGATAACACACACTACACCGATGTGGGGCGACCGCCTCGAAACCCGTAGAAATCTACTTAGCAGACGCAAAAACGTAATCGGCCTTGGTGTGTTCTTCAGGGAATTTCTGAATGGCCTATCCAAGGAGACTAAGTGCTCCTTAAATAGGTTCCACACGGGCCTCAACATCTACCCTTAACTCACCCAAGGGGCCAAGGCCCAAGTTAAGGCTTGCCTCCACATCGGCCCAAAGTTAGGCCCAATAAGATAAAGTAAGACACGTGTTATATCATAGAGGGAGATCATACCGTCTTGCTGACGTGGCGTCCTGTGAGCGGCCACAGGTCTGTCTTGACGTGATTGGCTGCCAGGTGGGTCCTTGTCCCCCCTGCAGCCCTCCAAGTTAGTGGAGGACCTTGTTGAGGTGGTCCCATGCGTTCTGGTTGGTTGGCGCGTGCAGGGCATGTACTGTTTGTCCCCTGCGGGTTCTTCTGGAGACACATGTTACCATCTGAGAAGCAGATTGTGCAACATGCTCCCTGCCACACGTCCTCGTGCCCTGATTGGTTTGTACATAACTGTACGAGCTCGTGGTTTAATGCCACGTGTCCCTTGCTGCTCCGTCCCATTGTACTTTAAGCGGACACGTTATGGTGGTCAACCTTCCTGCGTCTAGTTCCGAACCCGCGGAGAGGATGTCCGCTTTGAACGTCCCTGATGTTACGTTTGGGCCTTGTGGGCCTGTTTCGGTATTTGGGCTGGATTTTTGGGGAGGGCCCATGTGGATTTGGGTCCCTACCCCTTCAAGTCCCCCTAGTCCAATGCCTCTCTTGGTTGCGCGTAGCGGAAGCGTGAGTGGTGGTGGACTCATTTGGATAGGGTTTTATTGCGGGGTTCTGAGTTAGCGGGTTTGTTCGTGTTACGTCAGGCGGGTTTGTTCGTGTTACGTCAGGCGGGTTTGTTCGTGTTACGTCAGGCGGGTTTGTTCGTGTTACGTCAGGCGGGTTTGTTCGTGTTACGTTAGGAGGGTTGTGTGGTGTTAGTTATCCCCGCGTTGTATTTGTGAATTTAATTCAAATGATTTGGAGGGAAAACCGAGAAGTCATCATCATCATCTGCAGTGTTTGTGACGGTTGGTGTGACTGTCTGTCAGTCTGCCGCGTCTGTTCAGCCGTCATGGCAGTTACTGCAGAAGACTTTTGGGATGACTTATGTCAGGCGCGTCAGGCTGACGCGCCGCGCATGACGGTTTTTTCGCATGAGTATGCCACGTGGCGACTGGTGGTGAGGCTTTGTTCTCTCTCCTGGCCCACCCTCATTAATGCCTTGAGTATAAATATCGTCTCCTGGGTTCAGTTTTCTACTTTACCCTGTTAACCGTCTCTCTTTCTTCTCCGGTGAGTTATCTCTTCCGATCGGCTTTATTTCCGTTTCAGAGACTTTTTCAGATGGCTGAGGCTGATGTTAGAGGGAAGAAGGATCCCGTCGGCATGGCCGATGCTCGGATTAAATGGAAGAGGGACTCTTTTGAGCAGTTCCTGTCGTTGTATGAGATTCTGGCGAGTTGGGAGCCGACCCTACAGGCGGAAGGTGAGACTGTTCTGGACGCTGGTCCTGGGAGGATGGCGTTGTATGCTGCCCATTTTCAGTTGGCTGGCTTCCGTCTTCCGGCCATCGGTTTGTTTGTGACTTGTTGCTGCAATATGGGGTTTACCTCACACAGGTGACACCACTGGGGATGGCCCGGATGGTGCATTTCAAGTTCGTCTGTCGGTCCCAGGACGTGGAGCCGACGTTTGATATGTTTAACGCTTTTTATCGGCTAACTCGCGGCGGGCCGCAATGGTTTTCATTTACCAGCGCAGCAGGATTAAGCCTGTCGAAATGAACCTCCTCGCAGCATGCACGACTGGAAATGGAAGTTCTTCTTCATAAGCAGGGTGTCGTTCCCGCTCCGCTGTTGTGGTTGGCTGTGTCCGGGAAATCAAGGTTGCAGGATTTCCCGGTGACCAACTATGAAGATTCGATTGGTATGACAAGTTAACGCAGTAGGTTACTTCGATTGAGATGGCGCATGTGAGGCCTGAGGCCTTGTTGATGGCGGGCCTTAGCCGTGTAGGGGGAAGGACCGACGCGAATCCGCACTTTTATGTGAATGGCGAAGGTACGTGTCCTTGTCGTTAGAGCGGTTGTTAATGTTGTAGTTGTTGTTGGTGATAATTACTCCGCATTTTATGTTTGCAGAGAAGAGCTGCTTCTACTCGATTGTTCCAGGCGTTGTTGGGGAATTCCGCTGGGAGCCGCTTCGTGTAGGGGAGGAGCCATATGTGGAGCAGACACGGGAGAATTTCTTCCTGTGAACGGAAGGATTTTCCTGGCCATGTGCTAATACCAGGTGACGTCCCTGTCAACCCCCGCCCGCTGAATGCGGTTTCCGTTAGCGGGACTAATATTATGTTTATCTCTGACGATGAGTCTGAGGACGAATCCTTCTCTTTGACTCATCGCGCTCGGGATCGTGCAGGTCTTAGCGGTGGGGATGGTTCTTCTCAGAACCCACCCGCTACTGGCGGTCAAAGAGTAAGGACGACTATGTGGAGGTGTTTACGACACCGCCCGTGACCGCGCGTACCAATGTTTGATTCTGGCCAGGGCGGTCACGGCGCGGGAAAGAAACTGAAGGATGTGATTTCAATGATGGACTCCTCGAAGCGGAAGGTGCCCGAAGGCGATTCGTCCGCCTCCACACTGAAGGTTAACTAGGCGTGTCTTCGAAGCGCCCGAGGTTGGCGTCGAAGATCGTTAAGGATGTTCAACCAGGTTAGTTGTCTTGTTATGGTCTTGTATTTCTTGTTGGACCCTTGCAACTTCTCACTGTGCTCTGTTTTGTCTGTAGGTGCAACTCTTCTTTTTCCTGGGGGACCGAGGGTGTCTGACGTGCGCGGCACTGGATCGACGGATCCTGACCCGTTGTTATCCGCCACGCGAGTGGAGGATAATACTCGGACCGAACGGGTGGAAGACACCCAGATGCCTGGGGTGGAGGACGATGCCCCAGCTGCAGATATGCGAAGGGAAGCCGAAGCTCGTGAAGCAGAGCGACAGCAGGCAGCGGCATTGAAGGAGTTGCGCAAAAGAGAGCGGGAGAGAGGGAAGGTGTGGATACCGGTGTCTCCGGTGAAGGGTTTGTGGCAGGGCCTACCTCACCAGGTGGTGGTGAGCATCCTCAAGGTACGGGCTTTGAGGATGACGTGGTTGATGATGCTGGTCATGACAAGGCAACCGCTGGCGGTGGCGGTGGTATGAAACCGGGCGAAGGTGATGCCCAGAGAAGTGACAACCCGGGGGTAACTTCCGCCGGGTTCAGGTTGGACGTGGCTACTGGCCCCGTGTATAGGCCAGAGTGGTCAGTTCGTGAAGATGGTCGGTTCTTTCAAGTGGCTACGTGTGAGTCCTGGCTGGCTGGCTCCATTCCGCCTGCTGAGCGGGCGTATGCCATGAAGCGGGGACCGCATAGCCCTCTACAGGACGGAGCCGCTGGTCTTGCGATGGCAGCTTCCACCATGAATGAGATCAGGCGCAGTGTTCAAGAACTGATGGATCCTCAGCAGGAGCTTGCTGCAACGCAAGGCAGCCTTTAAAAATGTGCGTGAGAAGCATAACAAAGAATGTGTAGCCCAGTCCAAGGCTCTTAACGATGCCCTTGCTCAAGTGAAGGTTGTTGAGGGTCGTCACGCCAAGGCCGCCCAAGAGTGGAAGGCGTCTTGCGAGGCTACCAACCAAACAATCGCCAAGGAACGAGATCGTGTGCGGTCCCTTGAAGGTGAAGTTGAGCAACTTAAGACCGCTTTGGCGGAAAGAACCGAGAACTTGAGGATGAGAAATCCAAAGTTGCTGCCGCCAATTCTGACTTGGCCAAGAAAGAGGATGAAGTGCTCTTGCAAGCGTCGCATGTCTCGCGTCTTGAGAATGACGTCAACATGCTGCATCGTGAAGTGGACGCCCTGCGGGATGAGAAATTCGCCTTAGCCGCGGATGCCAAGACTTTTGCTGACGCACGGGCTCACGCTTTGGACGCCTTGCGGGTTGCACAAGAGAATCAAGTGAAGGCAGAGGGTGACGTGCAATGGTTGATGACTACTGGTGTGCAAGGGGTACGTCCTTTCTTTCGATAGCCTGATGTCTTACTAGCTCTTGTTGCTGACCACTGTTTACTTTTGACGCAGGTATTCGCTCGTGTTTGGGAGGAGCCCGCGTTGGTGCAGTCTGTCGCCCGCCTTCTTGAAAAGTCGAAGCAGTTTGTGCCGCCCTTGGATTTAAACAAGGGTTCGACTTTTGCCTTGGCGGTCATCCTTTTGAGGACAATCCTTTCCGCAACATAGATGCTGAGGCGGAGTATGACAAGGAGGTGGCGGCTTATGACGAGCTGACCTTCCCCGTGATGGATGTGGTTTGCGGAGTGCGCCAAGCTTCCTCATGGCGTCCAAGTCCTGCGGGAGGCTTTGAGGAGGCTGAGCAGGAGCGTCAGGAAGAGGCGGACAAGGAAGAGAAAGAAGAGGCGGCCAGGGAAGCTGCGGCTCTGAGAGGTGAAGGATCGTCTTCCGCTCCGCCGCGTGATGAAGGTGACGATGACTTTATGGACGACGTTGACTTTGATGGTGAAGACTAATTTGTAATGTTGAACTTGTTTGGTCGTCGTTTTTGTGTTTAAACAATTTGTTCTTAATTTCCTTTTGTTTGTGCTTGAAGTGTTTGGTTGTAGACACTTATTTTTAATTATCAATGGACTTGGTTTGTGTCTCTTGCTCTACCTTCGTCATTATTGCTTGTCATAAATTCTGCAGTCATGATGTCAGCCGTCAGTCATTAATGGCTGCTGACGGCGCGGCAGGACACCTGAAGTGACACAAGTCACTATTGCCGATGCACATGATTACTTCCATTAATTGCCCCTCATAATTACCCTTAAAATTTGGGTTATAAAGGGGCTAAGAGGAGTTTGTTTTTGAGCCACCCTCTCCACTTATTTCCCTAACTCTTATGGATTCCGATCAACCAAGGATGAAGACTCTTGCCGACTGTTATGATCATACCGCGGCCGTCGCTGCCCTGCTGGAGCTCCGGCGACGTGCTCCTTCAGGTACTGTTCCGGTGAATGTTGGGGGCCTCCGCCGGCCAACATAGCGCATCCTGAGCGGAAGATGAAGGTGTTGGCTGAGTGTTGTGT
>JAUTDX010002263.1:0-52684 GCA_030844895.1 Ambrosia x helenae
AAAACCAGTGAACCCATTGAAAAAAACAATGAACCCATTGAAAAAAATTTCTGGATTCGCCACTGATGACAACCAGTGAAAGTAACGGGTCTTAGATTGCAATTTATGCCTTTGTGAACTTTTAGCCACTCAAGATGGTTTTGCATGGTTTCTATATGGGTTTAGCTCTATTTATGTTTACTATGATGATTGTTAGTACATCTTTGTCGTATTTTAATTGTCCCTATTTTGATACTTTGATGATGAGTTTTAAGTTTTAAGTTGAAAGAAGTTAAGATTTTATTTGTTTAAATGATGTAACTAAGATGCTCATGTCATTTGGCTTTGCTTCCAGGTGGTAACCGGTTACTGTGCAGCCATGGCCACTAATTTCTCTTTCTTTGGTTGTTTCATATTTGAGTCCCATTATTGTTTTATTTTTGTTTCTAAGGTTTGTAATTGAGGTGGTCGTGTCAATGGCTATGTTTACACGTGTTAACCGATTAGTTTGTAGCAATAACAAGCAATTTTTCTTTCTCTAACAATTCCATATTTGATCCTCATTATTGGTTTCTCCTGTTTATGAGGTTGGCAATTAAGATATATATATATATATATTATAATATATATATATCTTTACTCCAAAATAAATTAAAGTACAAATCTGTTGTGCGTTTGACACATGTTTTATCACATCATTTTTAATTTGTTGCCATTATAAAATTGATGTACAACTTACTTCTGCAACCTTGATTTTCGTGGATAGCTTCGATTTTATATAAGTTAACGGATTGATTTTCGTGCTTCTGACTTTGTTTTTTTGGAGATGAAAACATAGTTGGCTTTTGAACTCCTTTGTGTGAGGTTGAGAAAAGATAAGATTTTGACATGGCTTAACAACACAACTAAGAAAGCCACGTGATTGAATTTTCTTTCATATTACGACTAGTGAGTGTGCATACGAGTCTTTATAGTTGCCTTTTGTAAAGGCTATGATGATAAATTTCAATCCTTTTATGTGAAGATAAGAATGAGATTTTAACTTTGACTTTACACTGCAAAAACAAATCTCACAAAAGTATAGGGCTAGCAATTTCAGACATGAACACGATAACACGACATGAACCTACACGACTTTAACATGTTTCGTGTTTTGACCTTGATGTGCCATCATTTACACATGTTTTACATGTGTATTATCCTCATATTTGAACGTATATCATGTTTTTATCCTTATAAAACATAGCTAAATCGTTCATATGTGATAAATGCAGGTTTTGAAAACAAAAAGGAGAAAAAAGGCACAAAAGGAAGGAAATTGAAGACTTTGCAGACTACAACAGATGTTGCACGACCGTGCATCGGCAGTACTCTTGCCCCGGTCAACATGTCAACACTTCCAAGTCAACCGGTGTGACGAATGTCAATGTGCACGGGCGTGCACCATTATGCATGGGCATGCACCTCTCCCAAACGTGCACCAGAAGGTTCTAGCTAACCAAGACTGGCAATTTGTTATGCCACACGGACATGCACGGGCGTGCACAGTGCACGGGCATGCGCCTCAACAAAATCTGTCAGAAAGGACTTGTAAGACCCTAACCCGTAATCACGCGATCAACGCCCAAATCATACAGGTTTGGACCTTACTTAAACCACTCATGATTAAAACTTTGAAATTTATTATAAGTCAACCCATTAAGATCAAATACATGTTTGATTCACAGAATTTTTTACATTTTAATAGTTAAAACATACTCTAAGATGTTGCGTTTTAACGGGAGTTCCTTAAATTCTAATGCGGAAGCTTGATGAGTGATCAGGTGTGTTCGGCTCTTATCGCGACTTGATCCTTGCCCCGGGACTTCCATCACATGTTTACCTAGCACCATTACACAAAGAATGGTTAGTGGGTTGTCAAATGAAACATTTAAACTAGTACGATAGTCGTTACACGTCGAAACGGAACGAACCAGGCCAAACGGCCCTTTGTCAGGAGAACAAACTGCTGCAACTTTTGCGCAGCAGCTGTTCGGATCACTTTACCCCTTCTAAAACACAAAATCCGACTTCGACTTTCAAATAAGAATTGTTCTACACTCCGAGGGCTTTCCAGGCATATAAAGAACACCTCCTAACAATTTTTCTACGATTTTATATGCAATTTTAAAGATCGTGATGTCAGGCTGTTCTCTGTGAGCGGCCACGCGGTCTCTGTGAGCGGCCGCTCACAGCTTCTGATGTTTGTTTGGTGATTTTTAAGCATGGGAATCATGTCGCGACCGCAATTGATGATTCCCGAAGCCTAAGTATTGACTTGCCGACTAAATAAACCTTTGTTTGACTGAAATTATAGTCCGGTTCATGATGCTATGACCGGTTCAAAGTTTTAAGTGTTTATGTTGATGTTTACCCATATCGGCCCGTTAAAGCCTTGAATCAAACAAGGCACTTTTTGACCACACCAAATGCCTACCGATTAAGTTGTCAAGTCATTAGACATGATCAACAAAAGCGTTAATCCGATTTGTTTAATTACGATTTTAGTTTCTTAGATTCAACCTTTGGAAATCTTTTAAATTCCAAAATGCCCTTCATGATCAAATATTTCAATTTAGCCATTCGTGGCGAAACTTCTTGTTCCAATTCCAATGTTTTTGACACATTGACTTGTTTTAAAAACCTCCAAGTCCTTCCGGACTTAGATATTCATCCTCTCTCAAGTTTTCACTTGTTTAGTAGATTATAAGCTCATTAGCGCGCATTAGACATAGTTATGGAAATAACTTACTTGATTTGCACCCACACTTCATGTGGGTAGTTTTAGTACCCATGTTGCTTCGCCCGAAGGTGTTTAATTAGCTACAGACTTACCGGTAGTGTTGACCCATTCTCATACCTTGTGCGTATCCTCCATGATTCTTAGCATCAAGCGTGCATGCGCAAGTGCATTTACCTGCGTGCTTTCTAAATATACACATTAATTCCTCGGAACTTAAATGGTAATACCTTGCCATTTGATCCGTTTAACCTCCTGAATCTTAATGCTTGAAATACAAGTATCAAGTATTGGACTCACATGGTGAGGATATCACCATTTGACCCGTTTAGACTCGTAGTTCATAATACTAAGTTATCCAAGTTTTTATATATGGTTCAAGTGTCACAAACTTGACCCATTTAACACATGCTTAACAACTTCATTCAAATGATTTAAGTGACCCATCTTGGATTAAAACATCATTTCTTACATATCATTATTAATTGACCCGTTTTATGAATTTCACCATTCGGTCACCACTCATGGTTTCAATTAATCTCATAAACCTTGATTTATTGTGAATCCACATAAATTGACCCACTTAATGAATTTCACCCCTTGGGGTTTGTCTTTAGTACACACTCAATACCAATATATATAACACTTAATTCATGGCATAGTCTAGTAGTGTAAGTAGAACTTACCTCATATCCATTCTTGCTTCCATGCGTATTGAGCTTGCATCCGTTTGACCCGTTTGCATCCCTAGTTCTTGTACCTAACTTAGGGACATGTCAAACCTTGTTTTGTTAGAATACATTATATGGATTTCTTTCATTATCCATGGCATTCATGTATTCATTTTACCTCTAGCTCAACCTCACATTTCAAGTATTCATGTTCATACATGTTTACACATTTATTTCCTCATTCAAGCATTTTATCAAACACTTGGTGTGCACTCACCAATTCCATTGATTTTCATGAGTTTTAAGTTAGCCAAAGCATACCCATTTAGCTAAACATCACCATATCATGTTATCTAAACTTCTTAGTCTAATTTCTCATTATAATAAACTCCTAAGAGTTATCACAACTACTAACCTTATGTAGTATCCACCTAGAGGTATAAACCCAAATTTTCACATATTACATATTCATATGAACATAGCAAGCACACATGTAAAATGCTATTTATACTCAAATTAAACATGTTTGGGGCTCCCTAAGGTTAGAGAAACCTCCATCAACATACACATTCACGTTTTTATAAAAACCCTAATTTTTCACCATGATCAAAAACGAAATTAACATCAAATTGTATCAAATAAATGATACCTTTTTGTGTAATAAGCTTAGATAATCCGGATTTTAGCTCATGCATCGAAACCCCTTTGATTTGGCTTGGATTTGAGCAAGAGTTTGATTGTTTAGGGTTTGTGGTTGAAGGAGATGAATCTCTTGACCATATACACGATACACACACACAATGTGTGTGTTTCTATTGTTTTATTTTATTTTTATAAAACTCACTTTATCATTTGGCAACTAAGGCCCCTCAACTTTAGTCTCGAGTTCACTTTTAGATTATAACATTAACTAGAATAGTTTCTAGTAATGAGTTTAGCCTCGTTTATAAGATTAACAACATTGACTAGATTATTTCTATATTAGAACATAATCCGTGTTCTCTATGTTCGAGTATTGTTTTATTATTTTTCTAATCACACCTAATGGCGTAATTAAGCGAAACGGTTTATTTTGGGGTGTTACAAGTCTACCCCCCTTAAAGAGGTTTTGTCCTCGAAACCTTTCTTATGTTGTTGCTTTGGTCACCCAAAAGAACTTTAGTCCCCTAACCGATTTTGAGCACCGCTCGATCCCTTAACATTCTATAGTCTAACGAGTAGTACTATATACTTATTGTTTGTATCCCTTTACTCGGCTTTCTAACTTTTATTATATGGAAGCCTTAGCTTTCATAATATGACTTGAGTCATCCTATTATTTCGGTTAACTAGGGGCAATATCTACGTACTTACCCCCTACCCGACATTTTAGCTACTTATGTTCTTCATAGGTCTTCCCTAGATCCGTAGACTATCCCCGTCTACTATTATCCCGAATGATGTAATGGTTTAAGGGGCCATTCTATCATGCACCTTAGGGTATCTACTGCAATACTCGATTGTAGCATGCATATGTATATATGTCTATGCATCTATTTCTAACAAGTAATTTGTCTTGGTTTCCAAGACTAACCCGGCTTTTTTAACATGGCCGTTTTCTAGCTTCTTGGATTCATCCCCGAATCCAAGCCTCGTTTCTTTTTGGTTTGCTAAACTGTTATAAACAAACCTTGCTTTACACTAACACTTTCCTTTCTTTGGCTAATCCTATTTAAAGAATTCGCCATTTATTTGGTTTACCCAAGTTCCCGTTTTGCTAACTCGATTGGTGGTCATTGCCCCAACCGACCCGTTTAAAGACTTTTGAGTTTTAGACTTCAAATCGGTTATATATTTAGAACGCTTAGTTTCTAAAAGTCATTTAAACAATAGCTTTAGTTTACAATGGGTATGTTTGACAAGGAGCTTTTAAGTGCTTTTAGAAGCTTCAAGCTTTTAAGAAAAAGCTCCTACTTAATAAAAAACCTTAATTATTTGGTTGAAAGAGCTTGAAACTTTTAGGTTAGGAGAAAAAGCTCCTACTAGCTACAATCTTTTAATGAGTAAATGATACAAATACCCATTCTATTGTAAAAATAAAATAAAAACCTTACAAGTTTTTAATTATGCCCGTTTTGGTTATTTTTTTCATTTTATTAAAAGCTCCAACCACTTTGCCAAACACCAAAATATATTTAAAAATCTACAGCTTCCAGCTACAGGTATCAGCTTCTAGCTACCAACTAGTTTTGCCAAACATACCCAATATGTGTAAATCCAATTGCTTAAGGCATAATGATAGGCTTTGCGAGTTTGTTGTGACGCCTTGAATATGGACGATATTTAAGAAAAGTCATTTATAACAATACCTTTAGTTTACAATTTGTGTCGATCCAATTGCTAAATCCATAATGCAAGGATTTAGCAATTTGATAGTTCTGGAGATTGTAATAAGCATAAAGGCTGCCATATTAAATATTGATGCCTCTATACTTTAGATTGAGTTTAGAAATGCAAAAGTGCTTTTGGTTAAAAGTGCTTATTGGCTTATGACTTTTTGAAAAGGAGTTTTAAAAAAGTGTTTGGATTAGCTTTTCGGATGAGAAACTTTAAAAAGTCAATAAATTGTTGTTTTTTAAATATTTCGCTTAACTTATTGTGAATATTGGTTGTATGGGTGGTAAATTTGTATTTTTTATCCAAAAGTCAAAAGCCATGATTTCTAACTTTTTAAAAACAACTTTTCCACCCTTAAAAGTCAAAAGCCAAAAGTCAAAACAGAAAATGCTTTTGGGTTACACAAACAGTTATTAGCTTTTTGAAAAAGCCAATAAGTCAATAAGTTGTTTTGAAACTTAATCCCAAACACCCTTTTATTGTAACAAAAAATAATCCCACATCCATATATTGCTAAATGTTATCTACAACAAAGAAACAAAAAATAATCCCACATCCATATATTGCTAATTCGGATTCGGATTCGGATTCAGATTTTTTTGAACACCCCTAGAAACTGCAGTGGCATTCTCTTTTGTAACTAAATCATAGCCTTATGATAAACAAACTGTAAGAGGAATCAATGCTCCTCTTTTCCAAAGAAACTAAAAGTTTAGCCACGGCTTTATCTTTTGTATAACATTTGTAAAAAAACAAATATATGTACTAAAAACTTAGTAACTAAATCACAGCCTTATGATAAACACACTTAATATATTCCTCGTTTTATACACTCTTACTAATTTGACGAAGTTGAATAGTAGCCTTTCATATATGAAAAGCTACTGTGACGATTTTTTCAAAATATAGGAGTGGGGTAGAAAACCGTGGACACCATTTGGAACCGAGTGCTGGTACCGTATCAATACCGCACTAATAGATTCAGTACTCACTTTTTGGTATGTATTTTTAGTATCTGCAACAACACAATAACTAGCTAGTCCTATCCAAGTGCTGGTACCGTATTGATACTGCACTATGTAGATTTGCATCCATCCGAACGACATTCTATACGTGTTTGATTATGTCACTTTCTTCGATGAATCACAAATCTTGTTGTATGCAGTGTATATGTACCCATGCTCATTTATTTCATCTCATTTTCCCTAGAATTAACACCTGCTTGCACTTATTGAATCCATCAGTGTTTATATCAGTATAGAGGTTATTAGTGATTGTTCTATCCGTAAACTTATGATCTGTGGAAATAATGGTTCCGTTTCCATCATTTTTCTTGACAAAATAGTTATATGTTCTTACGATGTCGTTTTGCATGATGTTAGACAATGTGATCCGTTTGTTGTATCTTACATTAGTTGAAATTCAACTATCCATCATTCTATGTTAAGTAGGTGACTAGATCCTCGATTCGCTAGCTCATGCTTTTGTATACGCTTCCCAAAAGAGTGTTTTGTTTCATTACTCATTAGACCAAGTGTTATTGGGTAACGCCCCCATGATATACCAGGTGAAGGGGCGTTATGGGGCACTTGGTTATGCTGCTAACTAACGAGCATGAGACGATGTGGTTGGTGGGTCCAACCTTTTTCCACAAATCATTTTTTTTGTAGTTTATTAGATTTATTATTGTTATTTTAGTTGGGTGGTAGGTAGTTAAAACTCGTGATACGATAATGAGTGAGAGCTTATGCCTATGCAATGTTGTAAAAATTGGGATTAATTGCCGATGAATCAGTACCGGTAGTTTACGGTTTAAATTTCACCTAGCCGGACCTAAAAGCGGTAATCGATCATATTTAGGTCTTTGAGTTATTTGGGAAAATTGCAGTTATAAATCCAATCTGATTAATAATTTTGAAAAACTAGAAATAAAATTTGAAAATTTTGTATATATATAAGTTTGAGAAATCACATATAAATTCCAATCAGATTAATTACTAGTCAGTACCCATCACTTGACTAGTACCTAGCGATTTTTACGACCATGTGCCTATGTGGAAGACATTATATGATGTGACTGTTAAAAAATGAGTCCATTACACATAGCCTTAGATATAATGAGACTTTGCTTTTGATGTTGTGTGACTTACATCTCTTACTTTTTTTTCAACAGGTATTGTAAACAGATTTTGTAGCAAATTTGACACCAATAATTAAGAGGGAAGTTTGAAAGTTGGTTAATAAACACAATACTTTCACACACAATAATGATCATGTGTTCGGCCTACTTATACTAGTGAATCGGTGCCTTTAAGAGACACAACCGTTCACTTACAAAAAACCGTTTGTAACTACCTTAACAAACCAGTTCATAGATAATTAACTAAAAGTTTGGACTTATTTACATATTTACACATATCCTAAGGCTAGGAGGTGTGCAGACGGGGCACCATCCCCGTCCTCCGTCTCAGTTGGGCTACACCGGCCCCTACCCTCGTCCCTCCTTCCCCATCTCCCCCGTCTTCGCTGGGACGAAAAGGACGAGTCAATAGACTTTTTTCTTTTCTTTTATTTTTTTTTTGGTTTTGAACGTTGTGTAACAAGCCAATAGGCTTTTTTCTTTTATTTTTTTTATTTTTTTGGTTTTGAGTGTTGGTGTTTCCACACCCCACTCATGCCTCAAAATGCTTAAGACATCAAAATGTTGAGGTGACATCCTACGTGACATTGAGACTAAACCTTTTTGGTGTCTCCACACCCACTAGTCTAAGTTACTCCCTCCGTCCCGATTTAAATGTCCCATGTCTAAAAACATACATTTTAAGAAATTTTTTGTTTGTATGTGGTAAAATGACAATAATATCCTCAAAAGTGGTGATTGTGTTTTGTCTTTTATGGGCAAAAATAGAAATTACATTTCTATTTTTGGAAATGGACATTTAATTTAGAACAAACAAAAAAGGAAAGTAGACATTTAAATTGGGACGGGGAGTATTAATTTCTCAACGTTCATTACGTTACGTTACGTTACATTATATTACATTACACTATATTAATTTCTCAACGTTGATGAATAGTAATTTTGTACATGGTTGAGTCTGATTGGTGTGGCTCGCGGTTCTGTACACGTGTGACCCTCCCAAGACAAAGGTGGACATAATCTTCATACCTTCGTTCACATGCTGGTGTTGTTCGGTGCGGTTTATGAAGGTGGGCGGTTCCTAGGTTTAGAACGATTTGCTAAGTCTTTCGAGGGTTATGTAAGATTTTATAGCAGGTAATTTGCAGTGTTGTTGATTATTTGGTAGTTTGTATTATATATATCATTATCTGCGATTGTCTTTTGCTTTGTGGTGTGTGTCAGGTGGTTTAAGGTTACAGTCATTTTACTATAAGCTAATGGTTACTTGAGGACTGCAGTAAGTTTTCCCAACTTAAACTAGTTAATAATCAAAATCATATATGGGATGGTTTTGTCTTTTTGTTGGTGCAATTTTCATCACCAAGGTCTCTGTTTCTGTCAAACTTCCTATAAAAAGTAGTTTTCTTCTTAAACACACACAAATTGTATCTTCAGTATCCAACTGGGTTTGGGCCAATCTGCCTACAAAATGCAATCTTTTTTCTTTGGGTAATTTAAGGTTTTATTGATGTCTATTGAAATTTATGATGGTCTCAAGAATTAATTTATTTATATACATGTTTGTGGTGGTTTTGTAGATTATTGAGTGGAATGCCTCTGCTTGGTTGGTTCACCGACCTAAATTTAGATTATTTCCACATAAACGACTTGGCCAATGACATGTATGCACATAATTTTGGACATCGTCCATTTCAGGTGATCAACCCATCACGTTTTTTTCGGACTTATATTCTTCGCGTATGTTGACTAAATTTGGTGAATAAAGTAAAGTAAATGCACAATTTGACATATTCATGATTGAGAGAAGGCATTTGTCATCAGCTCAGAGTCGATGTGGTTTCCTTGGTTCATTTTAATAAGTGATATCGTTGGGATGCTTATTTTTGTTTCATTTTGTATGTGAAAATATATGCTAACATATTTCTTTGTTTCATTTTGGAGGTGAAATTATGCTAACATACAGACCTTGGGTGTCATGGATGTTGATTGATACAAGCAAATGTGTCGCTTATTTTTCCACCATGCTTGCCGTATGCCTCACTCACAAGGTAAGATACTGATTTTTAATTCGGTTACATATAGATTATTACTAACCTAAGCATGTGTTTAAGTCTACAGAAAACAATGTGTCAAATACAATAGTTGTTTATTCGACTATGGAATTTTCCGATTTAAACTGTTGTGAGTTATACTTGTCACTTATGAAATGATATAGGCCAATGGTGTGGTGGTTTTATCGTTTTTACACATGTGCTAAGGTGGGTCTTTGATTGTATTGGACCACACTAATTGCAGCGCCACCTTCCTTCCTTCCACGTGTTTATCTCATACTCATCTACGCCATAGCCTTACATACGTGTGTTTCAACTTAGCCATGGTGGTCCCCTCCCCCCGGACCGCCTGATGATTAAGTACCAGATTCTTCTTCATCATTTCAGTTTCCTCTTCATTCTTCACAGGTGAGTTTGTGGTTGTTTGGTTTTCGTCATGATGCCAACCTTGAATGTTTAATTCATGTTGGCAACTTATAAATCTCAGTTTTGAGCGGCCTTTAATTTTTGGTGTGAATCTTGCAGGCAGCTTTGTTTTGTTTTTTAATGTATGTTAGTTTTTAGGAACTGGATGCGCCTCGCCTCCATTGTCTTTGTGGTTATTTGGAATGTGATTTTTAGACAAGGGGGTGGCGTTGATTGCCAAAAGACAAGGGGTACATGCACCAATCGAGTTTGTCCCGATTGCTAAGTGTTATGTGCCTTATGTCCAAGGCTTGATACAAAACCACATCGTGCCGGGGGTCTCACTGGAAGCAGCCTCTCTATTCTCAGGGGATAGAGGTAAGACTGTCTACATCTTACCCTCCTCAGACCCTACCTTAGCTTTGCTATAGGTGGGATTAACTGAGTATGATGATGATTTTTAGGAACTAGGTAAGTTGTTACTGCTTTACCTTTGGAGCTGCAATTAAAAGAATTAATATGATATTTTTGACTTTTTTCAATCTTTATTGCTTGACTTAATTAGAATTGCTAAATTTCGGATTTTATATTACATGTACAAAGGCTTCTAACTTCTGTGACACAGATACCCATTAATGTATCTCTACATACGTATATAAACAGCCAGAAAATTTATTGTATATATAGTGAGGTATAATACATTTTTGCACAAGGTACTAGGGATTAAGTAGCCAAATCAAGCTTACGCAGTTGTATTTCATCAATTCCTATAGAGCTTCCCTTCTACAGAACAAAGTAGTCGCATTTATTTATATTTCATATATGTCTTGGATTTAATGGTCAACTTTAATTTAGTGATTATTTTTGAAAGTTTGAAAGGCTCCAACTGTAGGATACAAGATTGTTACTTTTGCATATAAAGAAGAAGCAAAATCTACAATATGTGCTTTGAAAGCTAAGGTAATTTCTTACTTGCTGAACAACTTAAATATTTTTTTAGTGATTTCTTAAGTTTTATCTCTCAATATAACTCAAATGGTTGTTTGCATGCTCAATGTTTAACACCGATGTGGGAGTGAATTTTTGTCAGTGTATATGACTTTTAAACTAAATGTTTACTTATTTGTTGTCATATGTTACTCCTGTTTTATGGTTTTTACAATCTCTTTATTTGTAAAGTTGTATTTTGCAATTTTTGAAGCAAAGGACATATGCAAGTGGATTTCAGGTTAAGAGATCGATTATTGATCTTTACCTTCATGACCATAGGTTGGAACAGTTGTGGTTACCCATGATGATGGAAGATTAGCTATTGGCCGACTAGGTGCTATTTTTAACAGGTATTTCCGATGGCTTTTCACAAGCACACGCATAAGTTTCAAATGTAGCAAAAATTCATATTTAGTCAGCGTACTAATTATGACGCAACTGTTTGTTTTAAGTATTTAGGATATTACTTATTACTGACTTTTTCCAATTAATGTATATGGTATATGGGTTATGAATACATGAGCCAATATGTCTTGGTGTTACCACAAAAGTCCTTATAAAGCTCAACAGCTTAACAATCCTAGGTATGTTATTATTTGGCTGCAACGTGTACCTGTAAGTGCTTGCCTTGATGTTTATGCAATTTTTTTTCAAGAATGTGTAATCATCACTGTGAGTTTTCACCTAAATGTAGGTTCCTTCAGGGGGAGGTGGAAATTTTGAAGAGTTGGGACATTGTTTGTTGTATTCAACTGTTGTCAAGTTTACATATTTTTATAGTAAAAAGTGGATTTTTTTATATTGAATTCTTAGGATTAAGTCTGGCTACAGTTTTACAAGCGCCTGCCGCAACGCGGCTGTGGGTATACCACTAGTTTACATAATAACATAATATGATTATCAATGTTTATATCTAACAGTGCTGACAAGAATTTTAATAGCTTTTTTTTTGAAGTTGAACTTCATCTTAGTAGATTTTAGATAACTTCAAAGGGGAGGGTCACTAATTTCTAGTTCTAGAATGATATCTGGACTGCTCTATTTGTTGTTCTGAATCTTCTGATAAAAAGCGAATACAATCTTGTGACAAATATGTGTATACGTGTCTATGAATAAAACCGAATAAAGCTGGAACGCTAAATGAATAGCATTGTTTGCAGCGTCCAGTCAAAAGTAAAATTACTATCCTGAGCCGGTTATATGCCAGGATGGGGCTTTCATCAAATTGTTGAGTCGGTTATTGGCCAAGAAAGAGATGCGTATATTGATGGTAGGTCTTGATGCTGCTGGTAAGACTACGTACTATATTATACAAGTTAAAGCTTGGAGAAATTGTGACGACGATTCCTACCATTGGTAAGTCCTGGTGTTGCAATATTCATAGCAAACTATTTGAATATCTTTAGACCTGTTTGATTGGTTTACACTAGCTCATGTTATAAGCTATAACGTATTAATGTATCCAAGGTTCTTTAATGGGAATTTGAAGGATCCGTTTTTGTTTTCGTTTGTATGTCAATCATAGTGGCTTGATGGCGGGGTAGGGTGGGTTGGATAATGGTCATAAACGGGGTTGGACTGAAAAGGATCCTTTTTAGTATGGGGTAGATTAGGCTTGATTGACCCACATTCCACAAATACAATGTAATTACCATATCTATCTTAGTATTTGAATAAAATGATTTAGGAGGTTGTATGCATAAAAAAACAGTATCTTTATCTTTGGATAGAGGTAAGGCTTATCTACATTCCACCCTCCCCAGACCCTGCCATTAGCCTGGCTATGGTTGGGATTATACTCGGCACGGCACAGTTGGTGTTGTATGCATAAAAAACAGACTTTGGGCTTTGACTTGTTCCTTCCCACTTGACCAATCCCACTTTCAGCTATTTTTTATTTGACTCATTAGTCATTAGGTATTAAACACATCCCGGGACTATTTGTTAATAAGTTAATAGGTTGAAATCGCCACCTTTGGTAAATCACTTCATGCTATCCTGTCTTTTGGTTTGAATGTTAATTTTACAACTATGCCAGCACATGAATAGCAAAGTATGCAACTAACCGAACCAAGTACATATGTGCGTTATTATGGTATTCGTGCCCAGCCTTAATACCACTGGATTTGGTTAAAGGTCTAAAGTCTAAATGATCACTCTTTGTACTACTTTTTTAAACAATGAGCATTCAAACAGTAAAGAGTTTCATTGAACTAATGAAATGAAAAAAATCGATACAAACCGAGAGATAAACAAGCTGAAAAACACAAACCAACCCCCATTTTTTCGCTGCATTTTGTTTTGTTAAATCTGTAACAGCAAAGCATCTTATTAAGTTCTCAATTTCTTCTATATAATGACAGCCAATAAGCTAATATAGGCAATTATGTTCAAGAATGTTTGATTTTTAGATGAGTGAAACTTGAAACCTTAATATCTTATTCTTCATTTTAAATTGGTGTGTGGGAATATTGGGTGGTTAGAGTGTAAGAGACATCAATAAACTAATAAGCTGGAGGGGTGTAGGTGACCTACTAAGCTCACTATCTAAGGGTAGCTTTAGCAGCATCCAATTTCTATGATTTTTTCTCTTCAGTTTTTTTTTTTTTTTTCAAAGTGTTCCTTTGGGCTCACAGTTTCGTCCCAACCCGTTCAAAATATTGATATATGCTTAGTTACATTTACCTTTTGAATGTCAATTTTTAAGAATGGTACTGAAATGGCCAGCGTCTCGTATAGTAGGTGGTTCTGTTTGTATTTCCATATAAGATGTTTGACTACTGTCTTGATTCTTACTTCCTTAGATTTAATGTATCGATGATGATTGCGATAGTAGATATTAAATTTTTCTCAAGCTATTCTCACTTCTTGCAGGATTAACTTAGAGATGCTGTTTTATTGGTTTTTTTGCTAACAAACAAGATCTGCCTGATGCCATGTACGACGAACGCTGCAGAAATCACTGATAAGCCTGGCCTTCATTCACTCCGCCAACGCCACTAGTAAGTTACATCACATCATCGAGAATTTCAGCAATTAACGTAGAGGGTCTTTTTTTTTTTTTTTTTTTTTTTTTTTTTTTGTGGTCCAAGTAAACTTCAGGCACGTTTTCTAAAAAAAAGTGAACTTTTTCTACAAAGGGCTTAGATTGTTTTGGTTTTCCTAGTCTTCAGGTACATTCAAAGCACATGCTCAACATCTGGTGAGGGGCTTTATAAAGGACTTGATTGGCTCTCCAATAACATTGCTAACAAGGCATGTTAGATTTAGAAGTATAATGTTCAAAAAATTAAATACTAGAGGGTGGCATAACAGGCGGTCCGGAAACAAGCCAAAAAGGAATTATTTTTGGTATGGGTCCAAACGGCCAGATCGAGCCACACTGTTTTGACAATTTTTTTTTATAAATAACTTGTGTTGGTATGCTTACTTAAAATAATTTTATATATATAATGATAACCTAACTTTAAAAAGACAAAAACGAGTTAGTAACTGTCAGCTCTGCATGCATTAAGACTATTCGGTGTGCTCCCGGGGAGATCACCCGGGGAGCTGACTTGGACGCCGGGGAACCCGGGAACACCGCCCCCCGTTGAATTTCCGGTGAGTTCGGGAGGATTTCCACTTTCTCCCCGGATGAAGTGATTGGCCCTTTTTTTTTTAATTTTAATAAAGCTTTATCCAATAAAAAAAGGAAGGGGGAATGGGGGAATTGGGGGAAGGTATTTCCAAACTTTGGGGGAGAAAATGAGGGAAATGATGTGGCGCTGATGTGGAACTTGAGGGAGTTGGGGGAAAGGGGAGGCACACCATATAGTCTAAGGATATAACTTATTCTGATCTATTCAATTTATCGACCCATTTTTTATATATTTTTTTTTTTAGTTTTTTTGACCCGTTATAGGTTAAGACAATCCCATTCGACTCGTTCATAACTAAAAAAAAGGCTATAACGCTACCTTTTTCAGCCGACTTTTTTTTCTTTAGTTCATATTCTTTGGCTTGCCTTTCTGCAGGCGTGAGTGTACACGCGGCTTTGTTTGCTGCTGTTGTACATTGCTTGTGGTTTCATTAAATTGCTGAGAATCCATCTATTTGCATTTTTAGGAGTGTCGTAGGTAAAATGGTAAAAATATTATGAGCCCTTTGTTGAAAAGTTATGATTCCGTCACTGTAGGACCTAGTGGCGCAGCATAGTTGGGGCGGGGAGGGACTGCCGACCCCCCCCCCCCCCCCCGGATTTTCGCGCAGAAGTCCCGATTATATAGTATTCGTATAGAAAATTTTGAAAATATAGGGTTTCGACCCCCCGAAACTAGTGACTTCCGACCCCCGAACCTTCGGGTCAAGCTTCGCCACTAGTAGGACCTATTCTATCCCCCAACATGATATGTGTATCACATGAATACAAAAGAAAACGACATGACTAAAATGGTACCTCAGAAGGTACAAGGAGAGATCGGTCCCAAACGCGTCAAGCCACATTTACAAACATACAAAGCCGTCTTACTATGGTGGCAGTTGTCAAGAAATTGAGTGGTGGCAAGTGGCAATGAAGGGCATGTGGGTTGGCAATTGGCATCAATATTTGAGCATTTTTTTCCAAGTGCTAAGGGACGAAGAGTGATCTTCTCCATGTGATAGATTGTGAAATATTGGTAAAAGCCTAATGACACTCTTTAATATTGTGGATTGGCTTTACATCTTTTAAAACTTCCCACATTAAGTACTAAATTTGTGGATGCAAATCATTAGTAATGAAGTGTTTTTTAGTCCCCAAGACCAATTGTGATTAGGGTTGGTATCTTTTGTCTACATGTAGTTAATATACAAGACAAAACACTATTAATTAGGGTGTGTGCTTAAATGACTAAGATATTTTCAACATAAAAAAAGGTTATAAAAAAAGGTTATGAATTTAAGTCCAACGTTTCTCTCTTGAACTTTAAGGCCATGTGTTATACTCACGGGAGAGGGTGCGGGGTACCCACATGGGATCACAAGGAAAACTGTGATGCCTTTTAGTCCCGCCAAAAGTCCCTTCACCACGCTTGTTGACCGCTTGAAAAAAATGACCGTCGGCCCACAACGGTGTCATTTATAAGTATTTGGTTAGTTGCGTTTTATACAACCACATTTCATCTCTTCATCTTTTCAAAGAAATGGATCCAAATAGTCATAACAATATCCAGCAATTTGGCCCATCGTTTTCCCCGAAGAATTGCCAGTTGAAACCAAAATCTAAATAAACAACAACAACAACAACCTTACCCAGTAGATCCCACAATAGGATGTGAAACCAAAATCCCAATGCTTATTAAAAATTTAAACAATCACAATAAGTAAAAACCCGAGGTTGATCTCGAAAAGTATTTAGTTAATCTTATATAGAGTTTTAATTTTAATTATTAAATGTTTAAGAATTAATTGTATTAGAAATACAAGAAAAATCATGTGTGGTTAGTGATGAGTATAAGGTAAGTGTTATGGTAAGGTGAAAGGTGAAAAAAAAAATGTTACAACATAGGTGCTACATGTACAAGGGTGGTTTCATCTTTCACCTTTCATCTAGGTGTGTTATGGTAATGTGAAAGGTAAGTCTTAAACTAAATAAAGGATTACAATAATAAAAAACAAAAATAAAATGTGGAGGTGTGGTGTTACTATTGGCCCCGTTTGTTAGTTTCACAATACATAAACCAACGCATGTTGAGTGGTGGAGGTGAGATGGAAGGAGGTGTTGATACGGTGTTGAGGTGACTGTGTGAGATTAAAGACGAGTATAACAGATAGCCTAAAATGACCGACCAATTAATAAACAATATAGTTTTTATATTATGACTAGTGGGAATGCCCGCGCGTTGCCGTGGGTACTTCAATTTTTTAGTGCATATTTACATGGCCGGTTTCACGTACTCTATTTTTAATACATGATTTTATAATAAGAATATAAAGAAACTAATTATTATTTTAGGACAAGAAAGTTGAAAGTTAGAAAACACAAAGAGTCAATGTGGGGCTAGCTCACTTGGTAGATAGTTTTCCATCTTAGTGAGAGGTTTTAGGTTTAGTCCCAAGCAAAAGTTAAATTATGATTTATTTGGTGTAATTTAAGAGAGTACGAAAGATTTGCCATTTAAAAAAGTAATTTAAGAGAGTATGTAAGTTATTGTAGAAGATGTTCTAGCTTGGCGGTTTTCTTTCGTTTCATACTGTAATTTGATTTTCTAAGGTGAGAAGCGCCTCATTTTGTTTAGTTTAGGCCTTTAGAAGCCAAATGTTGACTTTCTTTTGGAATATCGGTGTTTTGCAGACGTTTGTTTTGTTAGTTTTTTTATATTGAGAAAGTTCATTGGGGTTGTTTAAAGGAGGATTCGTAACGTGAAAGAAATTGGGAAAACTATTGAGTGTTGGGATCATTGCCTGTTACAATTTGATGAAAGTTTGTAAGGTAAATGACTAAATGTTGCATGCTATGCTATGTGAGACATATCCTTTTGACTTTTTTGGTCAACCAAGTGATTTTCAAGAATTGAAAATATAAGAATCGTATACATACATTTGAGTAGAATTCATTTTCACTGTCACTATTTATACAGGTACTATGAATAGCAACTCCTAGTCAAAGTTTTAATAATGACTACAAAGTAATTTCTCTTAGACCTCAAGTGTCAATTTTCATCTTTCTTTAGAACCCATGGACCAATAGTAGACTTCTGATACAATGCGAAATTGTTCTTTCTTATCTTTATCTCAAGCCTATTGTAAGGTAAAACTGTAAAAGACATACTTTGACTTTTCTCGTCAACCAAATGATAAACAATGGAAAATGCTAAGCATATAGTTATCAGGAGAGGAGGGGAGTAGAATATTGATTTATTTCACTATACATATAAAACTGGTATGATAACTAAAAGTGTGAATAAATGTTTTATATCCATTGATCATGTCAATTTTGTATCAAAAGCACAACTTATTTGATTTCAGAAGTCAAAAGTTGTATCAAAGCACAACATATTAATTATGTTGACCTCAAAAGTCAACGTTTGTCTTCATTTGGAACTAAAGGATGTTTCCGTCAGCTGCTCAAGCCCGTTACATAGACTTCTCATAATCAAAGCTTGTTTGTTTCCTTTTGGTAAAGATATTGATCGGTTAGTTGTTTGTCATTATTACAAAGTGGGAACGTAAATCTCTCCGGTACAAAAGGAAAGAACTTAAAAGTGCATCGTTTGCACTACTCATTGCCTTTTAGATTCTGTTTTTTATTATCAAACAAAGCCCAACAGCAAAAACCACACATTAAAAAGGCGCGAATTTAGACACGTTTAGTTGAAAGAAGCAATGCATGGTGGCCAACATAATTTCACCTGCAAAATGATCAAATGGGCTTGTTTTGGTCAAAATGTTGACTTGTATCCATTATGGGATTGCTCAAGAAAATTTGTAATTTTCGACAGGACAGATTATTATAACCAAATCATGTATAAACATGGGTGCATGTACTTCGCTGATGATACTACACTGATGCAAAAGGACAGAAAAGACCTGACGGTTATAGAAGAAGATTCGATAGATATTGATGCATTGCTGAGCTATGATGTCGATGTCGAAGATGAAGGCTATGAAGAAGACGAGGTTAACACAACAAGGACAGATGAAGATGACACAAATGATACATCTGATTCTTGCTCTTCGAGACCAACAAACAAGTGGGTCAGGTCAACATCGTCCCGATAGGGTAAGGTCAACATCGTCTCACCGGGATAAAGGGTAGTTCAGGAAAGCATGAGAAGATGAAAAAAATGGTGAAGTCACTTATAGGAATTGTGCCTGGTGGTAACCCAAAATGAATACAGTTGATGTTCTTGATGAAGCTGTTAAATACCTCAAGTCTCTCCTGCTCTAATAAGAATAGGTAGTTTGAATATTTTTCTGTTACACCCAAAAATAAGATTAGACATTACTATGAATCATTTTAGATAATGACTCGCAATCAGTTCAAAAGTCTCAAAACTAAGTAAAAAACAAGATAAATTAAAAAAGGGTCCATGAGTACCTGTCAGCACCATCCAAATTTCTAAGCTGTTGTTTTTCATCTTCAGTAAATCAAGTGCAACCTGGACATTAACAAGAAAGATAATTATTTTTAGTCAAACTCATTTATCATAAAGCAGGTTAATGAAAAATGGCAAACTATTGGAACTTATTAATACCATGCATCCATAGTAGCAACATTAATGCACCTTTCTCCTAGAAATAAAAGTTGTTTTTTATTTTTAAGATGTCATGACGTTGCCTTTGAACATCAAACACAAAAAAAAATTTTGGATGGTATATAACAGAAATTTCCAGGTCATTAAACTTTTAGTTAATTGTTGGCGAGCAGTGAGCACCGCTGCAACTAAATTTGCTCACAAAGGGGTCAAGACATCTACTAAAGTATGCTTTATATCTCTACACAGTATCAAGTTCATCACCAATATGTAGCTGCATGGTCAATTTGAAAACACTCAGCTCCGTGGTTCTTTTTTATTTATTCTATAGACTTGAATCTAGCAAACCAGGTCTAAACGTATTTCATTAAAAAGAAGTTAGATTATTACCCTAAAAATAAGTAACATTTTGACCCGTTACCCAACCTAATCACATAGCGACATATACTACAAGTCTTATTGACACATACCATCAATAATACGGTGATCGCAACTCAATGTGACGGACATGTCAGATACAAACATGAACTCTCCAGCCGCTGAACAAGGAATAACCCACTTTTCAGCTGCACATAGTTTATTTAATTAAGTGTTACGTTAGGTTGATAATTATAAATAAATTTTATTGCAAACATGATTTAAAAATGAGCTAATTCATCTACTAACCAAATCCAACTGCTAGAATGCAGCCTAGGGTGGATTTATGATGGCACGGTACTGAATTATGTTTAAAGACGATGCTAATCGTTTAACAAAAAAGTGGGAACCATTCAGGCCTCATAATCAGGTGGTTTTCAAGCTGTTTTCTCTAGCTTTCTTGGCTAATATCATTAGATCCTCTGAAATTGCTAACAAGCCCTTATTATCAGCATCTTGCACAGATACAAATTATAAACTCAATTATATATTTATAATAAGAGTAAGTTACAAACATAAAGATATAACAACAGAGGTGGCAATTTGACCAAATTATATTATAATAAGAGTAAGTTACAAACATAAAGATATAACAACAGAGGTGGCAATTTGACCAAATTATAAGCCGTATCTTTAACAAATCAAAAGTTCTACAAAGTGTAAGTTTTATGAGAATAAATTTGCAACTGGTTAGAACATTACTGAAAGGATTTAAGTTTTGCACAAAGACATCATTCATTTATTTAAAAATGGTAAACTTTTAACAAAATATATTTTGAGTCAACCCAAGCTATACAAAAGATGCTTAACCTGCCCATTTTACCACCTGAAAATTATATTAACATCAACCAAAGATATAGTGACTAACTCTCACGACAGGAACAAAGATTCAATTATCGGTCTGCACAGCCACGTTAATGTACACTTCATGAAACCTAAGGATTCAACCATAGGGCAGATGATGTCATGAAATGCATGCTAACCGCCTAAAAGAAAATAATTTCCAAATTACATATAATTGCTAACGAATATAATCGTTAGTCCATGAGCTGTTACATTGAGGAACCTTACGAAGAGCTAATGCGGCAGCCTGTAAAAATAGATAACAAAATACATACTTTGATGTTAATATCTTATCAACCAGAACCCAAAAGAAAATGAATTATATAACAAAGTCCATATAAGTTATAAAAAATCTAACACTTAATACCTTAATCACAAGATCATTAATAGAATAATAGATATCTTCTTCTCTCTTGAAGCCTCTTGTAATGAATTGTGTTTTGCACACAATCTGTACAAACATCAAACAGATCATGTTATGACTAACTGATTAGTTCTAAGCATTTCACATTTAATTTAAATCAAAACCCACTTTGCAAGTTTGTAAAAACATGTATCTACAGTAAGATAATAATGAGGAATGGTTTGCTTTGACAGGAACAATCGTTAAGCTGGTGGCAGTCAAAGGTGTGACAACGGAAAACGAAACCAACGGTCAATACAACAAAAAACCTTTGTCGCTGCTGATTGAGTCTCTATCACCGCAATATAAACTCCATAACCGCCTAATGGTTCGTCGACGATAGTAATTGAGGGCCCATGGTGATGGATCCGATCAGCAATGATTCATGGATAGGTATCCGTGATGGTGGTGTATGGAAAGTGACTAAGAAACGGCAAACAGGTTATGTAGTGTGTTATATAGCTGTGTTGCTCTCATCAATTACATTCAATACGAAAACTGACTTGAAAACGTTTGAAATGAAAAATTAAATGTCAAATTCATTGGATTGATGACTTAAACTCCAAAATTATTGAAGAAGGGGGATGGAAGAGACGCAACAGGGGAATAATTGAATCGCATGTTATTGTCAATTGATTTCTCACGATGCATGTTTAGTCGATTGGGTTTTCAGGAGGGGCAGGGTTGGAATAGCTTTTCACAATGTGAGTACAAGATTAACATAAAGTTACCAAATTACCCTTTTAAGTGTCTTAATTGTCATAATTATGCCCATAATACCCTTAAATTTCTTGCTTGAATATGTTGTACATATTGCTTCTTAAATTGTACAGAAATGAAAATGACTATGCTAGCCATTACTCCTCCTTAATAAGATAATATAGAAATATAGATTTGATGTCAAAAGTCCTAAATTAGAACCCGATTACAAATTTTATATTGTACACATTGTTTTAAAGGTATACACCGTTTTAAGGGTTTATAAATCATCTAATTACTTTCAAAACCCAACAATCTATCACACTTTAATCCTATGAACTCAAATATACCCAAAGTTTCATTTGAAGTATTATATATTGTTGGGTTTAATCTTGATGGGTTTTATTAACGGGTCATGGGCCAGCGGGTCGGATTTGAACCGGATTAGTTGGTTAATGCTGACTGATCAATGTTGGCCTGGTTTTAAGGAAGTAAACGTTAGAAGGTGAGAACAAGTGAACGGTGAGTTTATTTGTGCATTTGTTTGTTTCTTTATTATAAATTGTAGAGTCGGAGTAGTCCTTTGTACCCAGTTTCATTTTATTAAAGCTTTCTTCATATTTTTCTTTTCACCATGTTTACGTGAGTGTATATGTGTTGTGATCTTGGGTTTGAAACCAACATATATATCTTAAGAAGAAAAATCGGTTGATATGCACACAAACATATATGATATTTATATCGAAACGAACCCATTTTTTAATGATTTTATTGAGATATATTTGAAATAAGCTTAATTTAGTTTTTTTTTTCAGGACAAATCGGGCCCAAAACGAGCAAACGAAGCAATTCCGAGCGAAAAAGAAGCTCTGCTGATTCGGAGGCAAGGCACGCCCCACGCCTTGCCTCATCCACAAAACGACAAAAATATATTTCCAAGAAGATACGAGATCCAATGGAGCCTACAAAGTGGACCACGGGCCGTGCCTTGGGTACCTCGCCCCGTGCCTAGAACATGTCCAGGCACATGCCGTGTGTTCCAGGCATGGGTCGTGCCTTGAGTCTAGCCTCTATAAATAGGCTCCACCACCCCCATTTCAACTTGCTCAATTCTTTTCTCACCTCTTGCAACACACTCTACTTCTACCTACTTCTTTCAAGCTTTGTAATCTTTATGATTTTTAAGAACTACATAAATATTTATCAATTTTGTGATAATTTATCCAAGTTTATTAAAATCTATCTTTAAACCAGCTAGAGTTTGTGTGGGTGTTTAGGGTTCAACCCTTTTGATGGGGAGTTAACTAAACTAAGCTATGGATTAAAAAGGAGTGTGTGTGTGTTAAATGAATTCAAGTAGGAAAATACCATATTGAAAGTGAGTTTTTTAAATCCTTAAATCTTATCATTAACCTTGTGTTTTGTTAGTTCAAAACATTCATGTTGCCAATGTCTATGTAGGACTATAACATGTTAATTGATTTAACTGAGGGTTAGAGGTTTTGGTTCGGGACTCTGGGTTTGGTAACTCTTGCCTTAGTGTGGAGATATGATCAAGACACCATAGGTTTTCATTTAATTGCATAAATTCGAATTACTTTATGTTTCGACCCCTCGCAACGCAAGACAGATAAATTACATATATTAAGATTACATATATATATATATATACACACACACACATACTAAAAACCGTAGTTGATATTTACACCTCCTGACTTTGGTCCTTTCACTTTGTAAAACACTCACGGCTGCCCCTTGATGTGAATTTGTTTTATTTTTTCCTTTTTGTGGTCTCTATTTTTTTAAAGCTATAAAAGTCCATTTTATTACACGTGTCAGTTATTTTTCTATACACGCTTTATGTCTTTTTGGAATGTTACATTATAACTGTACAATATAACTTCGATTTAGTTTACGTTTTTATTCAACTGCAATGCTTATATAGGTTAAAGTGAGTTGAACCGAATACCTCGAAACATATGTTTTCATATGGTTAGTGCATTACATAAAACTTGGACTAATTCATTCGATGTTTCCAACAGGTCCGTGACGCATTGCCCATGGGTCATTTTTCTAGTTTGATCTTATTTTTAAAGAAAAATATTATTGATAATAAAGAAATCTTTTGTTAAAATGGCGATGTGATTGGCCATAAGCTATTGTCATTTAGTGAACCTTGATCTACTTTAGCCAGAAAAAAAAAAGCAAAGCTTACTCAAAACGGCTATATGCACTTTTAACTAGTTTACAACTCAATGACGACTCATATCAATTTTTCTTTGTCGTTTACAAAAGTTATTAAGTGACTTAACCCACACTTAATCAAGCCTTTTAGTGAATGGACATGTGCATTGGGCCCTAGAGCATTGGACCCCTACTTTTTAAGAGACCGACTATGTGTCCTAACATGCTCTAATCTACTAATCTAATGTCACGCCAATATAAAAAAGACAAATGTCCCCAAAATAACCTAACTATTATCATATAGCCGCTATTTACCGATCTTTGTTATAGCTAGTGATCGTGTTACGGGCTTTTTAGATTTTGATGGGTGTAATGGGTGATAATCAACAAATCAAGCTAGTGTCCTTGGCCCACGTAGATATTTCTTCATATCATCTTTTATTTTGTTTTAAAATCTCATATTTCAGATAAATATTTGAGAATAATCACAATTAAAAATGAATGTATAATAAAGTATTGCGTGGAATCGAATCAATCACCGAATAGTTTGATTAGATCTTCCATGTGATTCACCATTGTATAACGCATTACGTTACAACATCAAGTTTACCTAGAGTGTCTAGTGAAAAACCAAAATGGCCGTCTTCTTGTGAGTTTGATCCAAAAGGTGGCTTGGATTTGTTTCTTATTCATTTTTATTATTCACATCTCATATTTAACTCTACAAGCCTTGTCTGAAAGCTAATGCATATTTCAATGAAATCGTCCACTAATATCTATGAAAGAAGACAAATTAGGGGAACTTAACTAAGAACGTCATAATAAAAAAATTAAATAAAATTTAAGAACGATTATGAGTTGTTTTCATGTTAGGATTTAGGGGCTGTTTGGCAAGTGCTGAACCAATAAGTGCTGAACCAGTAAGAGGTCTGAATGAGTAAGAGGCTCTGAACCAGTAAGATGCTGAACCATTAAGTGGTGTTTGGTTGTACATCTGAATAACTATGTTAAATGACTATTTTACCCCACCCCCACCCCCACCTACCCATCTCTTTTTTCTTCTCTTTTTATTAAACGTTCTTTCCCATTCCCCCACCCACCCACCCCATTTGACCAAAATGTTTGTTTATCTCTTTCTCTCTGCATTTCTTTTTAATCCCTTCAACAATCCTTCATCACCAATCAATCCTTTCAGTCCTTCATCACCGGTTCACTACTTCACCACTTCCCCATTCCCTTTTTTTCTTTTGGAACAGAAATATACCCACCATTTATACCATCCAAATAAAGAAAAGAAAGAGAGATAGTGTTCCAGAGAAAAGAAAGGAAAGGAGGAGAGGTGGCGTCGACGGCGGCGGAGGAGGGTTGTGGTGGCCGGCGGAGGAGCAGAGAGTGGGGTGGTTGTGGTGGCCGGCGTCGGAGCGGATGAGGGTTGTGGTGGTCGGCGTCAGGGAGGAAGGTACTTAGGGGTATACATGTCTTCTTGTTCAGTGATGTTCATTCAGAGAGTGTGGATTGCTGAATGGTTCAGTCTGAATGAAACCATTCAGAGCTTAGTGTTTTAGTGAAACAAACAATCATGGCTCTGACCGATTCAGAGGCAAAGCTCTGAATGAACCATTCAGAGCATAAACAAACAGCCCCTTAGTCATTTTAAACTTAGATTATTAGGCTTTTGGTGTAAGGGGAAAGATCCGGTACAAATAGCTTTTTTGGTAAGAACTGTAAGAATCAAAGGAGGGTATTTTTTTTTAATTTTTTTTTTCAAAATTTTTTTCCCCATATTGTTAAACATGTATTATAGTATTGAAAACTAAAAAAAAATAAAATAAAAAAAATTTGGTGTAGAGTAATTACGTGTAGAGTAATTACATAATTACTCTAGTGTAAACTAATGTATTTACCTTAATGACGTAATTACACTAAAAAAAATTTTTTTTTTAAATTTTTTTTTGTATTATTCATCTAGAAAGAATGTTTAAGCACATGGGAAAAAAAAATTCTAAAAAAAAAAATAAATTTTTTTTACCCCCTTTGATTCTCACAGTTCTTACAAAAAACCTATATGTATTTGATCTTTACTCTTTGGTGTAAACCAATAAAAAGATCATGTACTTCTAGTTGCACTTTTGTTCTTTAGTGTCCTTTATTTTGCTTTAGGTTTGGTGTAGATAACGTCTTGCTTAAACCTAACTTAACATGCTCTTTTGTCTTGACACCACTCTAATCTCTTATTATTTTTATGGGAAATAAATTTCTGTTTTGTTTTTAGTGAGAATATATAACAATATGTTTTATTTTGTGTGGGGTACTCAAAATACAAGCCTTGAAATATACAAACTTGTGAGGGTCACCACTTATGGGCTGAACTAGAGGGTTCGTTGGCAATCTTGTTGGTAACCCTAAAATTATAAACTATAGAGCATTTGAAATGGATATAAAAAACCATTATATTATGACATCTTAGTTGAAAATTTATGATCATTGTCATACTATCTCCAATATATTATGTATAAGTTAAAGTACATACTGTGCGGGCATGCGGCACATCCAAATGTGTAAGTAAAAGTCATCCACAAATTATCTTTTAAAGACTATATATGAACATGGTCACTAATAAGTTCCCAGCAACATATACTTCCATGTGTGATTCCACATACATATGTTCATACACAATATATATTTTCATTAAAAATTTATAAAAAATGTGATAAAAACAAAATCCAAACAAAATGTAGTTTATCATTTTATAAGATTATTAAAGGTTGCATGTTATTGCCATAAACATGAATTAATTCTATTGGAACCTATATTATTAGTGTGAAGCCCACGGGCCCACTCTAGGTATCTAGGGTTACTATAAGATAATAGAAAACTGAATAATATTATTGAAAGGTTAGGTTACAATATATAGAGATCACAAGAAACCCTAAGAACCTAACTGAGCCCGTGGGCTCATACTACCAAAACCCTAATCTGATATACTATCTAATACTCCCCCGCAGTCAGAGCGGAAGGAAACTAGAAGCTCAGACTGGAAAAACAAAAAACATAAAAAAAATAATAATATTAAACGTTCTTCAATGTCGGTCAAAACTTCTGCCATAATCTCATAATCTTGCAATCCGTAATCTTCAATGAAAATCCACCACTAATTTAATGAACATGTAATCCGATATGAGGCAACCAATGCGGCGCAGCGGCGGCGGTGGATAGCGGCGCGGCGGCGGATCATAGTCCTGCAAGCGGCGCGGCAGTAGTCCAATAAGCGGCGGCGAGGCGGCAAGGAGCGACATGACGGAGAAGCGAAATCAATAAAAAAGAGGTGGCGGCAACTTGATCATAATCAACGGTTGCGACAGATGAAACATATTCCTTCTGATTGTTCATAAGAAAGATTTATGAAAACGGCGGGAATATGTCTAGAACCGACAATTGAAGATTTATTTAGAACTGGGAATAAGAAAAAAAGTGAACGTAACACTAAAACGAAAACGAACGGAGGCCGGACAGGGCGGCGGCAATGGCGGCACGCCGCCCTGTCTAGGGTTTTTCTTAAAGAGGTGACGGCTAGGGTTTGTATTTTTGTGGTGGCGTGGGGGAGGGAAAAAAAAGTAACCAGAACCTTAAGGCTCTGATACCATATAAGATAATAGAAATACTGAATTGATTGATTATTTACTAGGGATTACAATATATAGAGATATGGTAACCCTAGATACCTAGAGTGGGCCCGTGGGCTTCACACTAATAATATAGGTTCCAATACTCCCCCGCAGTCAAAGGGGTAGAGCATCGGACACTCAGACTGAAATATAATAAAAAACATTAAAGATAGAACAATAATAATAAAAAGACTAGTCTCAATCTCGGTTCTTGACTTGTTGGTCCAAAAGTCTGCAATCTTCTTGACTTTGCCAAAAAAAAAATTTGTCAGTACTCTTCAATACTTGACTTTAGTTATGTCCACGACTTCCCTCTGTTTGGTTTTGTTTCTTTAGTTCCCCTAATGATAAACGCGATCCGCTAGATCCCACTTCCAATAAAGTGGCAGTTCCATGTTAGTCGGCCATGACAATAGAAAAGATAAGAAAAAAAAGGCTGGTGGAAAGAAAGAGATAGAAGCAATCAGGAAAGAAAAGATATAAGAAGCAAATAGACACCATCAACCCTAGTTGTGTGGCGCTGTGTCAACACTGAGAGATGGCGAAGGCGGTGACCGTGGACGACGATCGTCCAAAGAGAATTGAGATCCGAAGATTGAAGAGAGAGAGAGAGAGAGATCAAACTGTGGTTTGATCAATGACAATGGACTGTGGTCCGGCAAGAACGGGAATAGAAAAAATAAATTGAAGAAAAGTTGTTGGAAAATGAAGTAACTAGACAACCGACGACCATGGTCACGAGGTGGTGTGTCGAGGCTGGCGACAACCATGGCGACTTGCGTTGCAACAAGGAGTGGCTTATCATTTGTGTGGTTGTCATTGAACACTTGCTAACAAAGCCGAAGAGGAGCCAAAAATACATGTCGGAACTAAAAAAAAAATAATCGGATGGAAGATGAGGAATTGCAGACTGAGATTTGAAGCATACTCCAAAAATTCCACGGCAACGTACGGTGCCTTCACGCAATAAAAATCAATTTCGCTTTATTTATGTAAATCCCTATCATATCATGACTGAAACTGAAGAACGATGACACAAAGGATTTGTGACAATCCCTTTCTCAAACAAATAAATGAGATATGTATTATTCAGTGGTGACATTAATGATAATGTCGGCCATTGAAGAAATTGAAAAAATTAATATTTTTTTTAAAAGTATTTTCCAAACAATATTATTGGTTCCGATAAACAGAATGCAACGAAACTATGACAAAAGACGACAACGAAAAGAAAAATTTATCCGCTGATATTGGAACCTTGGACCGAGCCGATACTTTACTTCCAACGGAAAATAAAAATAAACAAAACGGAAGATAAAAATAAACAGGAAACGAATAAAGAAAACGAACGATGGCTTGACAGGGCGGCGGCAGAGGCGGCACGCCGCCCTGTCTAGGGTTTTTCTCAAGCAGCGACGACTAGGGTTTGGTTATTTTGGTGTGATGCAGCGGAGATGGTAAAGAGCCTAGACTGGCTCTGATACCATGTAAGATAATAGAAAACTGAATAATATTATTGAAAGGTTAGGTTACAATATATAGAGATCACAAGAAACCCTAAGAACCTAACTGAGCCCGTGGGCTCATACTACCAAAACCCTAATCTGATATACTATCTAATAGTTACCATATCTCTATATATTGTAATCCCTAGTAAATAATCAATCAATTCAGTATTTCTATTATCTTATATGGTATCAGAGCCTTAAGGTTCTGGTTACTTTTTTTTTTTTTTAAGATAATAGAAATACTGAATTGATTGATTATTTACTAGGGATTACAATATATAGAGATATGGTAACCCTAGATACCTAGAGTGGGCCCGTGGGCTTCACACTAATAATATAGGTTCCAATAAATTCTTTCCACAAGATTAGTTAATACCCGAGAGTCAGTGTTCTTTTTTCAATACAAAAGCAATTTTAATTAAATATTTAAACCATTAAGCACTGAACTAAGTTGAACCTTAATGAGACTCTCATACCAATGTTGGACAAGAAAACTAACCATTAAGAGGTCCAACTTAATGATTCAACATTTAACCATTCAGACCTCTTAATGATTCAGCACTTAATCAACCAAACAACCCCTTAGACTAGATTGAGGCTCCCTAAGGCTAGGAACTAACAACTAGAAATCTCACGTTTTTAACAAGACCAAAGATTTTCATCAAAATAAAAAACGAATATAACATCAAATTCTACCAAATAAAAGGTACGTTAATGTGTATTAGACCTAGATGATCCGAATTTTAGCTAATGCACTGAAAACCCCCTTGGTTTAGCTTGGATTTGAGCAAGAACTTGAGTATTTAGGGTTTGTGGATAAAGGAAATGGAGTCTCCTGCTCTATCATCGACACACACTATTGTGTGTGTTTTCTTTCCCTTTTTTTATATTATTAATAAAACACATGTTTGTCATTTTAGCAACTATGGTCCCCCTAAATTTTAGCCTAGTTAATTTAACTTACTAACTTAGTAAGTTTTTATTTATGTCCATAATCTACAAAATGAATAAAACGGGGTTATTTTCCTGTTGGAAATATAATCTCAATTATATTGTTTCAGTCTCGTTTTATTTTCCATAAAACGTTCCTTTTTAAATATTAAGCTCAATATTAAATACTGATTCGGCCTATTAGTGTAATTAACCAAAACGGGTTTTCGGGGTGTTACAAAAGTAGGCAATATTGGTGGTGATAGGGGCTGGAAGTAAAAAAATGGTATCAAAGCCACTCCTGTGCCATTCGGGATGGTGGGGCAAACCTCATCGAGGGCGATGAGTCCCTTGGGGGGGGGGGGTGATTGTAACAATACTGAATATCGATAAAACTAACATAATATGACACCCTAGGCAAATCCCATATTGATCGTGGCCAAGAGAGATTATTGGTTCATAAGACATGCTTATCATTTTAAATCACTAACGCATTTTGGACTTACTTGCCTGTGGAGTATATGAAAACTCCACAATTAAGTGTGTTCAGGTGAAAGTAGTACCAAGATGGGTGATCTCCTGGGAAGACTCCACTAGGTCAAAAAAAAAAAAAAAAAAACAAATCCGCAAAGCAAGATATTGGTGATAAGAGGGCAAACTGTTACAAAAACTCTTTCACATTCCATTCCTTAACCATAAAAATATAAGGTTTGCTTTAGTTCTCATTAAAAATATATGGATAAGGTACAAGGGTAAAGAATGGAATGTAGTGGTGTTTTTAGCTAGTTTTCTTACAATTTATGGTTTTAGTGCTTCCTGTGTTTTATTACGCAATTGAATACACCTTTTATGTCGAACAACTCAATTCGACCAATTTGTAGTTACAATGTTTCGAAATTGTCACCTCTTTGTAAATTAGTTGACATTTTAATATCATGAAAGAATCTACTACACAACTGCCAAGCGTGTAATAATACAACTATAAAATACTTCCCTTTCGCTTCAAAATTTGAAGACTAACATATTATTAAAATAGAAGAATCATTATAATTTACCATTACTCTGCCTAAAGAAAAGTATGAACTCATCCTTATTACATATTACTAGTCATCACATATTTCTTGAGAGCCAAGACAAACAAAAATCTATTCTTTCACATAGAAGTCGCCAATGTAGTGACACCATTAGACTTTTTTGACATGATGTCATCTCAAATAATTTAAAGGAAACCAAACAAAAAACTGTGCCTAAATCATATCACAGAACATATCAAGGAAAGTATTTTTTTTGTACACCGAATTATATCTGCTAAACAATCATAACCTAAAGACAACGAATTTAGAAGAAGTTTAGACAAATAACTGTGTAAGAATGTTACGGATACCTGACCAGAAGAGATACATATGTCCACGCTGTCTTATCTAGGGGTGTTCTTCGTGTTATTTTTTTTTTTCGGATTTCGGGTTTTTCAGGTCGGAATGTTCGGGTTTTGGCCGAAAAAAAGTAGTGACCTGATAACCAAACCATATAAAGTTCGGGTTGGTAGGGTTGGGGTTATTCGGGTTCGGATATTGGGATGTTCAATCTTTGGGTTTAGATGTAATATGAAAAATGTTTTTCTTTTCTTTAGCAAAAAGCATCAAAATTCATCATGTTACTTAAAGAAAATGTTATTGATATAATAAGAAAACATGACCCGATAATCGACCAATTTAAGGTTCAGGTTGGTCAGGTTTGAGTTATTCGGGTTCGGGTTTTTCAGGCATTCTCTAATTTGGGTTCGGGTGGCTTCAGATTCGGGTCGGGTTTCGGATCAAAATGAACAACCCTAGTCTTATCTGATGCGATTTTAGTCGTCTGATATAAATCCTCTATCAAAGACAACGAGAATAATCCAACAAGTACTTGTAGCTAAAAAAAATTAAATAATAAAGAAATTTATGCATGATGTTCCACAATAGATAAATCCAAAATGTAAACATTTGTGCTGAAGATTATCCCCTGCTATTCTATTTATTTTCTTTGTAAAATAATTCTTTTTTAACACACTTGTATATCTCTAACGAATTCGAAGCCATCTGAAGGGCCCGGTTAAGGAAGTGTTCCATGGGATTATTATCATTGTTTGTTGGTGCTTGTGGGAGGGCTTAGAACGGATTGAAATCCTCGAACAAGTAGGTGCCCATAGAAGATATTTTTAGCAAAGTGAAGTCTATGGGGGTATCTTTGGGTAGGAGTAGTCGATTAAAGTCCGTGTCATGGGCAGACTAGTGTAAATTTAATTGTATGTTAGTGTTTTTGTGTTGAGTGCCCCGGTTTGGGGCGGCTCGGTATTTTTACAAAGTTAACTTTCAGAAAAAAAAAAAAACCCTTAAGAGGCTATGCTTATTCTACAAGTTACGTTAGTTTTTTTTAACAGCCAACGAATCAATTTCCGAGCACTTTCGGGCACCCTTTTGGCGAATCAGGTACTCGAGAGTACCCGGGCCACCAATTGCCACCAATTCCCGGGAAAACCCGAGCACTCACCCGCCCGAAGGCACGACAGTGAAATAATCGGTAAAACTGGTCGGGTTCAGGACTCGAACCCAAGCCAATGGCCGGGTCATCCCTCATTTCCCCTCCACCAATGTCCTCTAAATGTAGCTATTGGGAATTGAACCCAAGCCTCCCATAAGAAACTTTAGATCCTTAACCAACTGGGCTACAAGTTACGTTAGTAAACGAACAAAATAACTACTTTACTTTATTAAATATGCATTTTTTTCATTTCCAAAAACGTACAATAATACATTTACATAGAATTTCGGCATTTGCATGTGTAGGGGTCCTCCATGCAAGCATTTAGCATCCCATACACTAATCTTGAATCTCTTATATCTCTTTAAGCTTAATTAATCAAGTGTTAACTACTAAGTTAGGCCTAAAGATTTAAAAAGTTGACAAACTCAACTAAAAACCTTAATTAGCATGTTTAATATCATCTTAGGCTTCCCCTATAAAACCACCACCATCTTCATTATCTTTCCACAAAAATCACTCTCTTCCATTCCCCTCTCTCTCTACCTTTCTCTCCCATACTCTCTCTCTTTCTACATTTGTTAGCTGAAAATAAAACAAAAAAGTTAACGCGTAAATGAAGAAAAACTCAAATAGTTCTTCGCAGGATGTTGAGGTTCGAAAAGGTCCATGGACAATGGAAGAAGACTTGATTCTTATAAACTATATCTCAAATCATGGTGAAGGTGTTTGGAACACTCTTGCTAGATCAGCAGGTAATTAATTATTAGTTTTGTTATTTTCTAGTTATGTTTTAGAAAACCATAGTTAATTATGGATTTTTAAACATGTGATTTATTATATAATAATTAGGTCTAAAAAGAACCGGAAAAAGTTGCCGGCTTAGGTGGTTGAACTATCTCCGGCCAGATGTAAGGAGGGGCAATATTACTACGGATGAACAACTTTTGATCATGGAGCTTCATGCTAAATGGGGAAACAGGTTTGTAATTTTTTTATTATGAAACAAACGTGTTTGTATGTATTGTTATGTATATGTATACACCATACACACATATATACATATACATGTACTCGTTCATGTCTTTATTTTTGATTAATTATCAAAGAAAGTAATTTAACACAAGCTAGGTGCATGGTGACTAATTCTACAAATGATGAAATAGTAATTACTTAGGATATGAGTAGACTTTAAGTAAGATGAAAGTTAAAAGGGCGCGTATAATACGCTTGAAGTATCGATATCACTAGTTCATGAGTATTAGGGTTGGTGGCCCAATAAGAGAAGTAAAGCGAGCACTTAAATAGTTAAATTAGAGAGATCATGAGTTCAAGTTTCATAAGGTGTTAAAAAATATATTTCTTTTAAAAAAAATAACTAGTTCGTGGGTCCTAATTACGAACCAAGAAAGATCAAATCGAGAGCAAAAGAGTTTTCGAATTTAGAAGTAACCCTTTTCATCACGTGGTGAAGTTTCATTTCATCTAGTAAAAGAGGGTACCCACATTAAGTGTTTTTTTTTTGCGAAATTGACAGATTCTATATTGTTTTTGGCTCATCAAGACAATGTGGTGTGGTCCTTTATGTTTAGGGCTCATAATGGTGCATTTAATTTTAATCATATTGAAAAAACATACATAATTATTTTAATTTTGTAAGAATTAAAGTAACTCCAGTCTTATAGTCTTCGAGCACATTTAAAAATTTCAAGAAAAACGAACTCATGAGTACGGATTATAGTCTACGAGCACATTTAAAAATTTCCAGAAAAACGAACTCATGAGTACGGATTTGGTCTGTAGCTAATCATTTTTGTTAACCGATTTTTTCTTAGCAAACTCATATTTTTTTAGTTGTAATTTCTTTTATTTGAAATATCAATCTACATGAATTTCTTACTTTCATTTGCTACCAAGAATATTAAGTTAAAAAGAAAGCTACATTTTTTAGATTGAAAGTACGCAGATTAATTTAAAAAAAATAATAAATAAATATAATATACAAATCTTAAAACAAAATAAGAGGGATTTTCACACAAGTTTGTTTTTCTGTTTTCTTGAAAACAATATGTTTAATTTCCTTTACTTACCGAAAATAACATGTAGAATTCTTCTTCTTTAATCAAGCACGCATCGATGCTCTTGTCAAATGAATCTTTGGACCATCGACAAGTCGAATATGGATTCCAAACTCGAGTCGCTACTTTTAAAAAAGATCAAAACTTTGAAAGCTTATTCCTTCAAGATTATAAGGTTTTGCTACATTCATGAATGAGTCTCCTTTATATATACATCACTTGAAGAAAAAGTGATCTCATGATTTTTAAACATGATACACACTACAAATGATAACTTTTTATTTGCATAGTGGAACATGTTAAGTTGTTTGGTCCTGTGCATTGTACATGATTTCTTGAGGGCCATAATATCTAGCAAATGAATTGTATTATCCCTACAAAGATCATTTGGAGATTTCAAATAATTGAGCTTATGTTGTGCGTTTTCAACTAATTAACTTCAAAAAACCAAACTATTTTGTAGGTGGTCAAAAATAGCAAAACATCTTCCTGGAAGAACAGATAACGAAATAAAGAATTACTGGAGGACAAGAATTCAAAAGCATATCAAACAAGCCGAAACCTTCAATGGCCAAAAATCTTTAGGGCATACCAATCAAGCCACGACGAGCTCAACACAAACATGCAATGCCATAAATCCGATGCAAACTTATCCTCCACCGTACGAAAATTTACATAATTTTTCAGGTCCATTTCCAACTGAAACAAATGAGAACATGTGGAGCATGGAGGAATTATGGTCCATCCATTTATTAAGTAGCGACTAAGCCATTCTACATAAAACATACACGAGTCTATAGATCTATATAGGTTGAATATATAACAACACAAAAAAAAAAAAAAAAACCTTTCATCGACGGGCATATTCGTTAGAAAAATTAAAACTCTGTTGACTTGCGTCTTTGTTTATATATGTAGTCAAACAAGAACCTACTCATCATTATGTCTTTTTTATCGACTCATGTATGATAACTATATCATAGTTAATTACTGGTATCCTCACATTTTGTTATACAATAAAACCATTGGATTTATATGCATGTGGTTTATATTTTACCGTTTGACTACTTAGTTCTAGTACTTCTTGGTAGAAACTATAGTATATGGAATGAATGAATATTGCTATACCGTTGTATCACGTCATATTTTAGTAGTCAATGCTTTTTAAGTTTTTATCGATAAATACTTGTTAGTACATTTTCTATAAAATAAAATTATTAATTGTATTAATAATGAAAGTACGAGTTAATTAGGAGTGTGGTCCCACCAAGAATTGTCCATAACCGTAAGGACAAACCATCTCATACAAATCTTAAAGACTTGACAAACAGTCACATCTTATTTCCATGAAAATATGAGCTTCATTTAAACATTTTGATATTGTATTGTGGGTGCCGTAATAGAAGACACTTGTTCTTAATCAAATATAATATATGTAACAACAAAACCAAATTGTAACCCTCGCCATATATATCGCTATATAATTGCACCTAATCCATTTGATTTGATTGGCAAAAAATACAAAATCTCTTGAACATAACCATTAAATTAACCGTTTTTTTTTTATTAAGTTTACTTATCTAAAGCTCTTAACTCAAAACTCAAAACTCAAAAGTAATTGCTTTTTTGGTTAACCAATCATTAGTAGATCGAGGATGAAAGATATTGTGTGGGAGGAGTGGCGCTTGTCATCGTAGTTATTGTTGTGGCAGACCTCAGGCGGTTTAAGGTCTCTGTGTTTTAATGAAATTGAATTTCCAAAAAAAAAAGTATAATTCGGTATTACTAATTAGAGTGTTTGTTGATACCAATAATAATCATATTGAAACATTATTTTCTTCTATAATTATGTTAACATTTATTAAGGCTAATTTTGGGTTGGCATGTAGTTTAGAAAAAAACGACAAATATTAAAAAAAAAACATCTACCGAACGAAACCAATAGAAGCGTGACATGTGTAAAGACGTGGAACATCTTATATTTCTATTTTGGGAAAGTTCAATCTTTGCTTTCTATTTTTATCAAAACTAATGCATGAGTTTGTGAGTGTTGAAAGGGACGTAAGCCCAACTTTTTTAACTGTTTATGGAAAGTCTTCACATGCATTGATGCTATTTTCTCTTGATTAAAAAAAAGAGGTTACACCTCTGATCAACATTAAAGTAATTTTGTTGATATAATAAATAATTTAAGTAAAAACTTGTTGTGTATGTGTGACACTCGAGCGATACTAATCCACCAAATATTTTAAGAGTGACATCAGTAAACGATAATTATCTATATAATGTTATGAGGTATTTGATCTCGAATTAGAAGCTGTAAGATGAGTATTAAATAGCGATTTTTTTTTTCAATTTTACGTACGTATGTATATATGGGGAATGGCATAGGTAGCATTTATCATTTGGGTGGGTTAGTACAAGTTGCTGATAGCTTAACTGCCAAGATAATAATATGTACGGAGTTCGTCCACTTGAAAAGTTCCTGTCACCTAAAATGCTCTCTTACAATATCCATAGAATTATTTAAAGTTGAGTATAGATTACATTTACATGCAGTGTTGATTTGTAAAGAAGCGATGGTACGATTTAACTTTTTTCTAATTTTAAGAATTTGGGATTGTCAATAGACTTGCAAAGTTATGGAGTCATATGGTCACCGGTACGTGGGAATAGCAATCACTACAAGAATTTTGATTCTTTACCCACATATTGTGTGGGAAAAAAAGGCCTATAATAGGTTGGTAGTTGCATTTAGTTACCCTTAAATAAGTGTCATGATGAGTAGACTCATGATTTTGGATACAGATCATTACTCGTACATCAGTTATGTGTATGTATATAGTAAGCTATACCTACACATATATGCGTGACTAAAACTAATTTATATGTGCGGTTAGAATATTGCAATTTGTTTGGATGGTGTCCGGCGTGACAACTGATGTGGCATCCGATGTGGCAGCTGACATGGACTATTGTTATGACACTTGCGTAAATATATGTGTGGCTGCAAGTAATATTATGTGCCGGTATTCTTCACCACCCTCTACTATATCATCTTGAGATTGTCATGCGTGCTTGATGGAAACATGATATTATTCTCAATCAGTGCTTGTTCCGTAATCGCACATTTACCTCTCACTGTTCGAAGTGTATCATCTACTAGCTCGTCGTAAGTAGGACGCTTTGTTTTTTTAATAGTACCCATTGTGTTATCAGTGGTAACCGGATCACGTCTCTACCTATACAGACGAATAGAGCTCCATTCAAGTACATTCTCAATTATCGACTTGTCGCTTATTGATTCTGTAGTATGATGGTTTCTCAGCTTCATCACTTCTTCCTTTTAGCGAAAAAAAGAAAACAAATGCAATAAATTAACTATTTACCAAGTAATGAATATTCAGAGGTAGAAATAAACAAGTAAATCAACTTACATATATTGAAGCCGCATCTTTAGATACCCAGCCTTTTTTCCGCATCCCAATGTGTAAGCTTCCAAGTCTCAAGTTGACCCGATGAACCCCAAATCCAAGCCACGCTCAATGTGATAGCGTATTGTACTCTTTGAACCATTTCTATTATCTAGTTTTCTTTTTGCATGTGCCATAACTTTCTTTTTTGCAATCTCGATCCATCAAGGACATACAACCAAGTAACACATAAAATATTAGAATAAATTCAATAATGAATAATAATATAATATTAAGAATATCGTTAAAACGTTACCAAGTTGATTTGTTTATATCCAGATGAAGTGTGGTCTTTGCCTTTGTTGAGTCTTCCAAACCTCCAATTTGTTTGATATAAACATCTAGCTTAGCTCGGTGACCCATCCATGCCCTTGCTATGTAGTTATCGATAAGTTTGCATGGTTGACCACTTGTCACTATGGTGGCAATTGTCAAAGGGCGCCAGAATGCCCCGCCACCGTTGGAGCCACACTATTATCATAGTCAATATGGGTACGGTGTGAAATCTAAATTTCAGCTTTCCCTTAAAGTCGATGACATTTTCCAAGGTGTCGTATTTGGTCAAGTGTTAACATCAGGGCATAAATTAACTTATTACACCATGGCACAATAAAAAGATTATGTGTTATATTTGCATTCGACAGTGGCATACCATCTTATATTTTTCAACAATGAAACAATTGAAATTTCTTATGGTTGATTATTGAATTGATGAACATAACGAATTACATAGGACCCTTTATATAGGGAAGAATCATAAGACTAATCTAGCACCTAATTAAAAAGAGATAATGATTCCTAATATATAATAAATATCTATACCCTAAATATGACAATCTAGAATAATCTAAATATAATCGGTGCTAATATTCCTCTGCAGTTTGAGCGAGCGGTGTACAAACGCTTAAACTAGACTGAAATGATTGAAACAATTCCCTTGGAAGGCCCTTTGTGAAGATATCAGCATATTGAAGTGCAGCCAGAACATGAAGGACGCGGATGTGGCCGATACGAACCTTTTCGCGAACAAAATGATGTCGATCTCTATATGCTTGGTTCGTTGATGCTGAACCGGATTGTCAGATAAATAAACGGCAGACACATTATCGTAGTACACAACTGTGGCTCTCTGCAAAGTGTTGGATCAGTTTCTTTTGAAAGTTCTTATTTATGAACATTTGTTTAGATCTATCAAAGTATATTTGCACAGCGGAATTAATACAAGTGTATCAAGTTAAAGTTTCACTTTTAACAGGAGTTATTATTCCCCCTCAATCAATGAACTAAGTAGTAAATGAGAATCAAAAACAGTAAATGAATATAACAGTAAATGCTTCGAATGATTCTCAAATATATTGAAATGATGAACTACAAAAGCCTTCAAGGATTCGTGTGTCAAAAATAGTGGGATGAACCCATCTATTTATAGACAGACTAATAAATACAAGTTGAGTATACAAAAGACTATAATACTACCAGATAATACTACAACAGGCTGTAGTATTGGAACTTGTACAAGGACTTTAAGAAAACTAATATAATACTAAACTACTGAAGTATAAGGGCGGTGGGATGCTTCTAACATAACTGCTGATGAGTGACAAACTGCTAATAAGTATTCTTCAGAAGTTTGTCTTCAGTAGTTCTTCAGAGAGTTGTCTGGTTCGACTTCAGAACTTCTGATCTTTACTCTTCAGTACTTGTTATTTGCTTCTTTAGTACTTGTAATCTTGTTATTCAGCAGTTTCTATACTTAGAATATATTGCAGAATATCATTTCGACTAAGGTATCAAAAGTGGTTTCGTCAATCCTTTTTGTCCTTACAATCTCCCCTGGATTGATGAAGCCAAAATCTTATCTAATCTTTATTTGTCATCTTTTCTTTCTTCAAGTATTCTCCATTTTTCTACAACCATGGAGACCTTGATATGGTGAGTTTGTTGTTCAGTAAGAGATCCTTGTGTTGGTTCAAGATGTTGAATTGTGAGAAGGTCTTTAGATGATAGTTTCTTCAGTTCTTCTGTGTTCTTAAAGACCTTGCTTGAACGATCTCTTCTTGTGACCATTACTTAGTTTGTATCAGTGAATAACCATTTCACAATATTTACTTTAGATTGGTCAAAGTCTAAAGTATAAGGGACAATGCCCTTTTCTTGGTTTGTACCTGATTGTGGAGTTTCTTCTATTTCAATGACCATCAGGTGGGATTTTCTTCTTTGTTCAATATTAGCAACACCAGGCAGATCACTAGGGGTTGGAATGTGATGTTCAGTGATTACCTTGGTATGCTGTTTTTCTGTTATGGTTTGTTGTAGTTGATAAGCAAAGGTAGAAGGATCCTGAATTGTGTGAGCAGAGGTTTTTCTTCTACAACAAAATCATCATGCACAATTGTGTTAGCTTCTAGCAAGACCATTTTGAAGTCTGTTTTAACATGTTCCTCTATCTTCTTCTGGCAGTAGCAGGCCTTGGGGGTTTCTTGGAATGATCAGAAGTTATAACTACTGAGGTTTGTGATACCTCAGAAGTTTTAAACTTCTTTGGATTAGTCTTTTGTAAAGCCTTGAATTTCTTGTAAGTGTCCAGAAGAGTGTCTTCTTTCCACTTTGACAGTTGAGTTTTTGAACAATAATCATTGTCTGCCAACTCTTGTATTATCTGGGCTCTCTTCATTTTTCTTTCTTTCTCTGTGGTAAGCCTGTCAGATACAAGCTGTGCCCTGATTGTAAGTTCTATGGTTGAGAGTCCCTTGAGTGAGTGTTTCTTTGTCTTGATGTGTTTGCAGATGTAATTCATCAGTTGTTGTCTCTTATCTTTTTCAGCAACTCTGTCCTGTTCTTCTAACTCACACAGCTTTTCTTCATAAGCTTTTAGTTTGTCATTAAAGCTTAAGTCATCCCTTGCTTCTAAGCTGCTCCAAGCCTTATCTTCCTTAGCCTTCTTCTTTGCTGCAATTAAACTCTTCTCAATCTCTTCTTTGGAAAATGATATGGGAGTAGGGTTTAATACAACTTTTGGAGTGGGAATAGGCTTTGGAATATCAGCTGGATTTGTTTCTGTTGCAGTAGAAGGTTGTTCTCTTTGAGGGAAGGAAGTATCAACTACTGAAGTGTTGTTCTGAGGATCAACTACTGAATGATTGTCCTCAGTACGTTTGGTTAAGTCTTCAGCATTTCCTTCATTTTTGCCTTGGGAAGCCTTTTCAGCTTTTTCTCTAAGGATCCTTTCTTGTTTCTCATACCAATCTTATCTCTCTTTCAAGGCAATTTCTTGTCTTGTCATGGTAGTTTGTTTTTGGGAATCCTTGAGATTTTGTGCCTCTCTGGCCTTTTTAGCAGCTTCAAGTGACATAGTTTCAGGTTCCTTAGACATCTCCCCCTTTTTGGCTTCATCCACTTCTGGAAACCAAGGAGCAGGAGGTGTCACACCAGATAAATGAGCAAGTTGTCTTCTGTTGTCCTCAATCTTCCTGGACAACTCCCCAAGCCTGTGATCTATAGCACTGTTGATCATCTCTATCTGAGTTTTGTTCTTCAACTCCATAGCAGTTGTAAAGGTTTGGAGATAAGAAGCTATGAGGTGGTGTATCATCTGGCATAAGGGACCAGCGGGGCTGCATAGGTGGTTCAGGTCTATGCTTGATGACCCAGGGAATTGGGTAGGCTTTGAGTGTGGAGGTGAGTTTTGGGGTGATCCTCAGTGTGAACTGGGGATGCCACTTTAGGAGAATTAGGGCTCAGGTGGTCTTTAACCCGATCCTTTGTGACTGACTCCTTGAGTATAGAGACATTGGATTCGGGACCTCCACAGTCTGCCGTCAATTCATGTTGTGGAATAGTTGAATCATCATCCAAATTAATGGAACCATCTAAATCCCTGCTAACATCATCAATGATGAAGTCATCAGTTGTATCATGAGCTAGGCCCAACCTAGTTTTCTCATGAACCTCTTTATCCTGGTACTGAGGTTTTCCTACTTTAGGCATAAAGCCTTCATCAGTAGTTGCCAGATTTGAGGTCTTAGCTATGGTACTACTATCCTCAAATCCACCACTGGATGGTATATGAGTAGTAGCAGCCTCAAATGTACCTAAGGTAACTAAGCTTGGGCTTAGAGACCTTGGTTCATCATCATCTCTTGGGTTAGGGCTGGTAACATCCACATCCATGTCTGGTTCTGAGTCTTTATCCCCTGTTTTATGTGGTTGTTGGGGATTGAAATTATCATATGGGATTGTTTCTTTCATTCCAGAGAGAATTTTTGCTATTTCTATTGTTGTGTGTGATGTTTCCAGTTCAACAGTTTTAGGATCAGCAGTGTCAAAGGAAGGGTCAGTAGTTATGGTTTTTTTGGGTTTCTTCCTTTGAAATAAAATGGTAATGGGTGCTCTTTTGGAGGTGTGAGATGGATGAGACTGAGAGGATGTTTCAGTCACATCTTTAACAAGTGCAGAGTGCACATCAGCAGATTCAGGTATCTCAACTTCCTGAATCGCTTTTCTTTTTGGATTGGTGGGTTTTGATTTTTGCTGTTTGGGTTTCTTGGCCTTTTTGGGAGTGGGTTTAGAAGACGTGGGTTCAATGGGGACTTTTTCTTGTTCCCCTTGGTCATCTTCTGGCAAAAGTGCCGGTTTATTATGCCTTGAGAATACTTGTGAGGTCAATGGATTTAATTTTGTTGTCTCATCCATAGGTATCCCCTCACCAAGTTCTTTTATTATGCATTGCATAATGAACTTTGGGTACAACAAAAATTTCTTTTTAGAATTTTGGTGATGCAACACCAACTCATTAAAGAAAACATTTGATGCCCTGAAAGTAGTTTCATTCACAATGGAATGAAAAATGGGTTGAAAAGTTGAGGGCATCTGATCATAAGATCATGTTTTGGGACTTAAACACATGATGATGTAATGAAACAAAAGTTTATATTTTGGATCAAAATATTTCTTATATATTGTAGCATGTGAGAGAGTACCTTGGTAACCACACTCAGTCATGATTAAGTGAATATCAGCACTGGGAATTTGTTCTGGTGCTTCAGTATCATCAAGACCAAGTCTTATTCCCAGAGATTCAGGTGTGATTGCCATCAATTTCCCTTGAATGGTTGACTTGAGGGAAATAACTTTGTCATTCAAAGTGACTACCTCGGCGTTTGCCCAAAACTCATTTAGAGTTTAAATGTGGATTGGAGGGTCAACAGTGAAAGCTGTGTAGTACTGGGATTTGATGACTAAATCAATGATTTCGTCATATTGGGACCAGAAAGAGTCTTTAACAAAGTATCCTTTTTGATTAAGTCCCTGTTTTAGAACGAGAGCCATCGTGTGTTTGATCGAACAATATTTTTAGGTTAGAGTGGGGGGGTTTGAGTTTGCTTTGAGAGAGAAAGAGGGAATTTTGCTTTTTGAAAGGATAAGTATAAGAAAAGGTGTTTATCAGAAGTTTATAACCGCCTAGGTCAAACTTCTGAAATGGGAAAAGTCTGATTTACCCTTTTTGACCAAACTGCTGATGAGACAAAATTGTTCATCGGTAGTTCCCATTTTCTCTTCAGTAGTTTGTGAACAACTGATGAGAATAAGTTTTTAAAACACATTTATAACTTCTGATGATTATCAGTAGTTATTCAATTTCTGAAAATATCCCCATTCTAATGTTTTTGTACATCAGAAGTTTCTCCGTTTTTAGTGGTCATCAGAGGTTTGAAACAGATTAGTAAGTGAAAGTAAAATATGTACAGAAAAATAAAACACTTACAAAATTTACTCAAAATTTAGCATCCCAAGTATGGATACTAACCTCTGAAATGTTGATGTGTCAAGAGGTTTGGTGAACACAACAGCTATTTGATTAGCTGTTGTCACATGTTTTACCTCAATCTTGTCTTTTTCATAGCAATCCCTGATAAAATGATACCTGATTTCTATATGTTTTGTCTTTAAGAATTGAACATGGTTTTGAATGATGCTAATGGCAGATTTACTGTCTACTAACAGTGGAGTCTTGGTCTCTTTGATTCCATAATCAAGTAATTGATATTGAAGCCATTGAATTTGTGATGTGCAGCTTGCAGTTGCAATATATTATGCTTCAGCAGTTGATGTTGCCACAAATGTTTGCTTCTTTGATTGCCAGGACACCAGACAGTTTCCTAGGAATTGACAACCACCAGATGTTGATTTTCTTGACATTTTACACCCTGCATAGTCACTATCTGAAAAAGCTATTAGCTTGGTATTGCTTGAAGCAGGATACCAAATTCCTAATGTAGGAGTTCCTTTCAGATATCTGAAAATTCTTTTGACATCAATTAGGTGTGATTCCCTTGGAGGTGATTGATATCTAGCACAAACATAAGTTGAAAACATAATATCTAGTCTAGAAGCAGTTAGATAAAGAAGGGAACCTATCATACATCTTTACATGGTTTGATCAACTTGTTTTCCTTGATCATCTGGTTCAACTTGTGTGGTTGGGGTCATGGGAGTGGAACATGATTTACTGTCTTGTAAAGAAAATTTATTCAAGAATTCTTTAACATATTTGGATTGATGTATAAAAGTTCCATTTGATTGTTGTTTGATCTACAGTCCCAAAACGTTCTGTAGTTCTCCCATGGTACTCATTTCAAATTTTGATTGCATGAGTTTCTTAAATTCATCACACAGTTTTGTATTTGTTGAACCAAAAATGATATCATCAACATAAATGTGAACATGTAGGATGTGATTTCCAACATGTTTAATGAAAAGTGTTTTATCAATGGAACCTCTTGTGAAGTGATTTTTAAGTAAAAATGTGGAAAGTGTTTCATACCAAGCTCTGAGAGCTTGTTTTAGCCCATAAGGAGCCTTGTCAAGTTTGTACACCCAATCAGGATGAGTAGGATCCTCAAACCCAGGTGGCTGACAAACATACACTTTCTCTTTTATTTTTCCATATAAAAATGCACTCTTAACATCCATTTGAAAAACTTTAATTTTGTTAGAAATTGGCATAAGCCAAAAATAACCTGATGGCTTCAAGCCTTGCAACTGGAGCAAAGGTTTCATCATAATCAGTTCCTTCTTCTTGAGAATAACCTTGTACTACCAGTCTTGCCTTGTTCTTGATAATCATACCAGCTTCATCTTGTTTATTTCTGAAAACCCATCTTGTGCCAATTGGTAGCTTGTTTGGAGGTAAGGGACAGATTTCCCAGACCTGTTGCTTTTTGAATTGTAGCAACTCATCTTGCATAGCTTGAACCCAATTGTTTTCTTTGAGGGCTTTCTGATATTTTCTTTGGATCCAACTGATAAATGAATGCTGAGAAAAAGCAGAAGTTGGAAAGCTGGTTTCTTGTGAGTACCCCTGATGCAATATCACTCATGATTTAATCCAATGGATGATCTTTGTGTTCAATCAGTTGTTGTAAACCTGTGTATGGGAGCTGAATCAGCAGTTTGAGTTTGTACATCAGTAGTTGTTTGGGTTGTTGAATCAGAAGATTGTGAAACTTCTGATGGTTTGAAAGTTGATTTAATGACTGTATTAGGAGTCCATGATGAAGGACCATCATCATCAAACCCTTGATCACCATAATAAGTAGGTTTGGATGAAGTAACAGTCTTTTCAGGTCCGAAATTAAAGTTTTCAAGGTCAAAGAGTTCAGCAGGATGTGCTGGAATGAGTGTGTGTTTTGACTCATTGAATGTAACATCATGTAAATTCCCCAATTTTAAACTGTTAGAAAGAAAGTACGACTATAACTATTTCTACATTTTAAACTTTAGCCTTTTATGTTGTTTGCTTTAATTTAAATTTAGTGGGCTAATCAATACTTCTATTCATAATTGTCAGGTTTAATTTGATGTGGTTGTAAATAAAAAAAATTAATCAACATTTTTGGGGTGGGTCTACAATAATCAATAAAACCGTATTCTTTAATTTCAGTCTCATAATTGAGTGCCGCATTGTAAATTGTTATCGCGAAGAGAACATGCGGATTTATTACTAGTCTAATACCAAGAAACAAGTTAAATAGTTAATGCTTAACTGGGCCTTAAAGCGTGTTCCTTTTAATTGAGCTTTGGCCCAGTACGAACAAGTTTGTACTAAAAATCCTTTAGAAAAACATGTTAACTTACATAAACTATTACTTTTAACTTTTATATCAATCGATATTGTTTTATTTTATAACTAGCGAATTACCCCGGGAGGGTCCCGGGGTTAAAAAAATCTAATATGGCGTGATAACATATTGAAAATGGCTCAAGTTAACTAACCACAAAATCTCTCACCTTGCTTTAATCTCAGGTCAGGTGACTTTACCATTTTCCATTTGATCTATTAACTTCAAACATAACATTAGCACTTGGCGCCTAATAATCATTGATTTCTTTTTTCCCTTTTCTTCAAAAACCTAACTCCATCAGATTTAGCCATCTCGCTGCAACTATTTAAATACTCATCAATCTCTAATGACTTATATAATTCTTAACCTAATCAACTAAACAATCACTTAAGTTGGAAGTTGTAACCATTAAAAAACTTATCACATCTATGTACCAAGTCTCACAATACTAATATTGATACCTAACATAAAAGAATGTATAAACTATAATATTAACACCTATCATAAATGCTAAAAATGCATAACTCTAAATCAAATATTCAATACATAACCTACCTAACCTAAAACAATCTATAAATCCAATGCTAACATCATAATCCTAATATTGTTTTACTTAACAGTAACCATAAACGGAATGGACAAAAGTTATGGGACTTACCACCATAATCAGGTCCTAATCGGAATTATAAACGGAATCCAGATCCCATAACTATTGTAACCGTCACTGTATGAAGAATATGCAAGTCCAGTTCATTAGGGGGTTGAATTAGAAGAGAGTGAGTTTAATTAGAACGACCCTATTAATATAACAAAGAATTCCTCAGAAGCTTTGACCAAGATGGACACTGCAATAATATATACACACTTAATACCTTTTGCCTTGCTTTCAATTCACGCCTCCACACGACACACCGACAAACACATAAACTCAAACAGACCTAAACTTTACAACTGTCCATAGTATTTGTCAAAATTAATTCTAATTGATAAGAACACATAACTGAACACAAATAAATAAACCTAATTATCGTATTATACCTAAAACTTTACATCCAAACAGTACCTAAATACAAAAAATAATAACAGCACTGAGTAAACCAACAAAATTAAATCAGATCAGACAAAGTGTGCATTAATAAATCAACAACATATCATATCCATATAAAATAACACACATGAAGCCATAATTTATGAAAAAAAAATATAAGGAAATTGACAAACCTTAAATGAATCGTAAATAAGTTTAGAAAAGAAGATTTGGAGATAGGCCGCCGTCATCGATCGTACCATCATCACCATCGGACAACCACCACACTGAAACCTCTTCGGCAGCCCTGTAACTCCTATCACCGTCATCATCCTCCCTTTAAAGATCTGGATCTTCTCTCTCTCTCTCTCTCTTCTTCAGATGCTTCAAAAACTCACACCTGTTGATTATTATTGTTAGTTGATTATTATTATTAATCCATGGAAGGAAGGTTGTGTTATTGTTCGTGGTGGTTCAGAGAAGGTGGTGGAAGGTTTTAGGGTTTGGGGGAAGTGAGATGAGAGACGAATAAGGATATGGCTGTGGTTTTGGAGAAATTAGGGTTAGAGGCAATGTTTCTGTTTTGAGGGAATGAAAGACGATTAGGGTTGGGATTGGGTTTTGTGTTTTCTCTTTTTTTTAAAGGTAAAAAACAAAATAATTAAAAAACAGCAAAACCTTTAAATTAACATGCCACGTGGCGATTTCAAGGGGGGGTTGAAGGAACCTATGGACGCCACGTCAGCAAAATAGCTTTGTTTTATATATATATATAGATAAGGAGACATGATTTTAATTTTGATTACACCAGTAAAACATTTTAAAAGATCACCTATCAAATACCACTTTCACCCAAATACTATAAATTTATTCTCTGGTCTACAATCAAAACACCGAAATGTTAATATTTATTATCATTTAAGATTGGATTAGATAATTCTTATGAATCTAATATCTCTCATTTCTATAGCAATGTAAGGACAACACGATTTATTAGACAACAAACAATGTATTCATTCCATGTGATTCTTAAATTATAACAAGTTAACAACTTCTATAAAGAAGGAAATTTCATGGACATAAGGATGTAGATAGACACAACATGACATCCAACACATCTATTTGAAACAAGATAATTTGTATACATATGCAAATTCTCAATAATGTGTGTTGTGTCTACACCCTTCGAGTTCGTGAGACGTGGTAGGAGAGGGGTACATTTAGCAGAACAACTTAATCATATGTAAACTACAGGACACTAGAACCATGTGTAAAGACAATCACATAAATTTTGCCGCGAAAATGACATGTACACATGTGATAGTTTCATTTGTTCCTTTCGATTTTGACAAGTTTGTGAGAGTCAATATAAACGTTCATAAAATACCCCCCCCCCCCCCCCCCCAAAAAAAAAAAAAAAAAAAAAAAAAACTGTAACAGGACATTTGAATTTACATCATCATGTTTTCCCTCACCTATATGCAATATAGGTATCTTTGGTATCTTGATACTACAAAAAGCATAAGAATTATATACTTTCCTTTCCTTCCATCAATGAAGAACGAATTATTTAAGTTTAACCATCCACAAATAGTATATAACATTGCTTGCTATGTATTCAACTTAACCTTAAAAATCTGGTTGCATATAGTACTCATACCAACAAATTGCAGAAACAAATATTCAAAGAGACATGGTGAGAGATTTTGCATATGTGATACTCGGTGGCGGTGTCGCTGCTGGTTATGCAGCTCTTGAGTTTAGTAAAAAAGGTGTATCTCATGGTGAACTTTGTATCATCTCTGATGAAACCTGTAATGTTTCTTTTCGGTCTATGGAATTTATTGCTTCATAAATATGCATGATGATTATTAGTACATAGGGGACGGTTATTCTACAAAGTAATGAAAACGTGCGAAGTGTGCGAAGTCACGTAACATACAAAATTACGTAACATAGACAGAATCACTACTAGTTCATAACTAAAATCACGTAACATATAGGTCATTACGTAATTACGTACCATAAGACAGAATCATTCAAAACTTTACATAAAAATTTTTCATACCCTTAAAAACATAACATACAAAATTACGTAACATAGACAGAATCACTACTAGTTCATACCTAAAATTACGTAACATAAACAGAATCACTAGTAGTTCATAACTAAAAAAAATCACATATACAAAATTACGTAACTTTTGGTAATGGACTATATGTTACGTGATTTAGTTATGGAACTAGTAGGTATTCTGTCTATGTTACGTAATTTTGTATGTTACGTGACTTCGCACACTTCGCACGTTTTCATTACTTTGTATTTGAACCTGTCCCTTAGTACATATTTATTCATAATTACATACATTGTAAACATTGTTTTGTAGGTGGCTCCTTATGAGAGACCTGCACTCAGCAAAGGTTATCTACATCCAGAAGGTATCAATTATTATCTTGTAATCTTATATGCTGCAATGTTTTTTTCTTATACGTATGTGGTGTATGATGAAATATCGAATATGAATGCTTTTATAACCTCTTTTTTTTTTTGCACATTTAGGCGCGCTCCAAAATTATATAAGTTGATGTCGATTTGTTTTTTAATTTTTAAACGTTGGAATAAAATACGCAACCATTTTAAGTTATGACATAAAAATACGCTGTAAAAAAATAAATAAAAAGTCTAAACGGGTCAACCCGTGATCAACTTGACCCATTAAGCTTGCATGTTGGTGGGTTCACCCAGAAACTCTAACGGACCTGTTTAGACGAAACCCAAACCTGCAAATTATATGTTGTGTTTTCATGATGTCACAATCTAATACTATGAAACTTTGTGTTGTGCCATCCAGCTCCTGCGCGCCTTCCTGGATTTCATACATGTGTAGGTGCTAATGAAGAGAAATTAACACCAGACTGGTACACTGAACATGGTAAATTCTTCTGAAAAATCTTGATTATACGCGTATTATTATCGTGAAAAATTATGTTGAAGGATGTTTTATTGTGTTTCAAACATTTACCAGGAATTGAACTGATCCTGGGAACCCGAGTTATATCTGCGGATACAAACCTTAAGACACTGCTGACAGCAACTGGAGAAACCGTTACCTACAAATTTCTCATCATTGCAACCGGTGCTCGGGTAATGAAACTTAAGAGGTGTTTGGATGTGTGATAGGACAATTAGTTATTAGTTTATATACATGAATTATTAATATGATTTTGATATAGGCATTGAAACTTGAGGATATTGGTATAAACGGGTCAAATGCTAAAATGTATGTTATCTGCGCGATTTAGCTGATGCAAACAAACTTGTGAACATGATGAGAATGTGTACGGGTGGAACCGCTATTGTCATTGGAGGTGGTTATATTGGAATGGAATGTGCTGCTTCGTTGGTGATGAACAAGATCAAGGTTACCATGGTGTTCCCTCGGTCGTATTGTAGTAAGCGCGTTTAATTAAAACTATGTCTTATAAGCTATAATAATTATGTCCATTGCTTTAAAATTTAGATGATTTTAAAATTTGTTTATTTAGTTTGATGACAGTTTAAAAACTATTTTTATGCAGTGGGTCGTTTATTCACCCCGAAATCGCGAATTATTACGAAGATTTTTACAAGTCGAAAAGGGTGAATTTCATCAAAGGCACAAGCTTGTCATCTTTAGTTTTCAACACAAAAAGGGGAGGTAAATCCCAACTTACTCAGCTTCAAGAACTCAAATGTGTTGGACTTTGATTTGAGCATAGAGATGATAATATATATTATAGGATAGGTTCATTACAGAACACTAAATTATTGCGTTAACAAAAAAGAATAAACCTAAGTCGATAAGTTTTTTTTGTTGTTCGTTCATATTTTTATGATATTTTTTACTTCCTACGTACATATGCATATGTTGATGTACAGTGGCGAATCTTGACCTGGAACTTCGGGGGGTCAGAAGTCACTAGTTTCGGGGGGTGGAAACCTTATATACCCAAAAATTTCTATACGAATACTATATAATCGGAACTTCTGAGCAAAAAATCGGGGGGGAGGGGGGCGCCCCTCCCTGCCCCTTAAAAGAATCGTGCCTGTTGATGTACATCAAAAAACATTAAAAGAATTTCTTTATATGTTTTTGAACTTTTAATTGTTTACCTACACATGTATAAGTTATATACATAAACGGAATTCGTACATATTTTTCTAATGAGAGTTCATTAAAGCTGAGCTTGAGCCGAGTATTGGTTTGCCAAGCCGAGCCCAAAGTTCCTACTAATTATATTGGGCTCGGCTTGGCTCAACTCAGTAAAGTCTTTTAGACCTTACAACTGGTTTCCTTTTTAGTCCAATATTGTGTTTTTACCTGTTAAAAAAATTTAACTCAACACCTAGTATCACCTAAATGCATTGAAATAACAGGTTATAGGAGTTAAACTAAAGGATGGACGTTTACCTTTATGCGAACATGGTTGTCGTTGGAATCGGGGCCCGCCCCAACACGAGCCTATTTGAAGGCCAACTAACTTTTGAAAACGAAGGAATTAAAGTAAACAGCAAATGCAGTCAAGTAAAAGCTCAGTTTATGCAGTTGGAGATATTGCATCATTTCCTGTTAAGCTTTTTGGCGACACACGAAGGCTTGAGCATGTTGATGCCGCTAGGAAAACCGCCAAGCATGCTGTGTGTGCAATTATGGAGCCAAAAACAACTTCAGACTTCGACTACTTGCCATTCTTCTACTCGAGGGTGTTCTCATTGTCTGGCAGTTTTATGGAGACAATGTGGGGAAGTGGTACATTTTGGGGATTTTTCGGGGACTAAATTTGGAGCGTATTGGGTGAATAATAATCGGCTAGTTGGGTGCTTTCTTGAAGGAGGAGGGAATGAAGAGTATGTGGCTATAGCGAAAGCGATCAGGCTTAAACCGGTTTGAGATGGACTTGGGTGAGCTTGAGAGGAAAGGTGTGGATTTTGTGGTGGCGGTTAGTCAGAAACCGCCGCTGGCTGTTCGTGGTGGTAGTGGTTATAGTCTTCTTTTGAAGAAGGCAGCTTATTTGTGTTATGCAGCTTCTGGTATTGCTGTGGCTGCTTCAGTAGCTGCATTTGCATATAGTATATAAATAGGCCTTAAGAAAAATTCTATGTTTTAAAATGATTATTTGTTTTTAAATAAAAATGTTGGTTTGTTAATTGAAATGGGCAT